>WEKY01048591.1:0-19867 GCA_013390045.1 Picathartes gymnocephalus | reverse complement strand
TAAATAATTTATTTTTTATTTCATGGGCATTCCTGCATGTGTGTGTAACCTGTACACCTTGATTTGACACTGTGTAAAATTCTAACAAAATTCTCTATGAACTGATCCCACTTTTGTACCACAGATAAACTCGACAAATTAAAGACTCTGTAATTGCTCTGGATTCCAGGGTTCCCAAGTCTTTCATAACAGATATATTTTGTCCTTTCACAGCTCATACCACATGCAAACCTCAAAACCTTTTGGACCACTTGGTGTTCATTTTCAGACAGGGAACCCAAGGGACAACAAGAATGCTGGATTTGTTCCTGGTCATCCAGCAGGCCACAGACATATCACTCCCTGACTCTCAAGCTTGTGATACTGACAGCAGACCTGTGACACTTAAAATATAATGATGATGGCTACCTAACAGTTAGGTTAGTCCCAGTCTCTGCTTGCAGCACTGGAGAGACTTTTAAACTGACAGCTGATTCACTGCTGAACAGATCTTGAAAGACATAGGAGATGCCAAAAGAAGACAGAACTGCAACACTGTGCTGGGGGTGTTCAGGAGCATGCACGGACCTTTTCAAGAATAAACTCACCTATGTGATGTGAAGCATCGATCTGCGAATCAAGTATAACTCCACTTTCCAGGCCCATTGGAATCCTGCACTCTGAGGGGAGCAGAGTGAGTTTGTTGTTAAAGAAAATGAGGGCTATTCCAATCTATATTTTGGTGAAATCTAAGACAGCATCACTCAGAACAATTCTAAAGAAGTCTAAATTAATCTCTGCAATTTCTCTCAACAGATTAATCCACTGGTCACTGTAGAGAAACCTCAAAATCAAAGCTAGCATGCTAAAGGAATAAAGGTAACGTGCTAAATAATTCAAAGCTAGCATTGCTGGAAGCTAAAATTTTTTTCTTCTAGAACAAATTTACAGTAACCACTCCATGCTGTCCTTGAATGCAGATAATTTCTTACATCTTTTTTTGCAGAACAATCTCCCAAATTTATTTTCAGTGATCCTGATAGGGTAGAGAAGACTTCATAGCTTGACTTTCCCAGACAAAAACCACTGTAGTTCATACCTTTCTCTATAACCAAATAGGATGCCTGCATTCCTGCTTGCTGGTATTCCCCCACTTCAGTGTCTAAAAGCCACCAGCCAGGTCTCTGTGGTTTCATTTCAATTGTTCTAAAGGAGCCTTGAAAAAAGGAAGAGAAATGTATCAGAAACACTGGCATTACAAGGCTGATGTTAGTGAAGCTGAATTTTAAAGCAAAGACCTTCCTATGATCTAATCCAGAAATTTAGACACGTTGCAGCGAGAGCAATAACTTCTACCATCTCAGTGATTTTTTTTCTTAGCAAGAAAAAAATTAGTTAGTTAGTCCTAGCTGGAGACTGAGATTGGAATCAACTGGCCAGATCAAAACCCAACCTTTTCTGATGGTGAAAAGTGCAAAACCTTACTGCCTGTATGTAACAGATACCTGCATATCAACAGTGTAGTGAACAGTGTTTATTACATAAAGCAGGGATGTTAATTCTGTGGTGCTGGTTATGATTCTTATTCCTGCTGTGCCAGTATGTTGTTCAAGTAATGAAAAGTATGGATGTAAAGAAGCCAAAAGTAGAGGTGGGAAAATTTGATGTATGGGCCCTTCCCTCACTTTCTGCATGCCCCAGGAGTGCCAAGGATTGAGAAGGAGGCAGATATGGTTTCAGTTGCTTGCTGCACTTTTTAGAAAGCACAGGACATGTTCTCATTGCTTTTCTTATATTCCTAGTTACTACAGACAATTCTTCAGGTAATTCCAGCTAATCCTGGTTCCCATTTAAACAAAAATATGTAGATTTCACAGTGAAAAGCACTACCTTAAAAATAACAAAATAAAATAGTGAGTAAACTATTCCTAATGTTTTCTAAAATAAACTCCTGCTATTGCAAGCCAGTCCCATTATTTTGATCTCCTTGTTGTCTTCTTTTTTTCTTGCACTCTTGTAGCTGGCAATACAGGCTTCGTAGGTGCTGTTATTAGACACTGGCACTGCTGACAGTGATGGGGCAAAGGACTGCATCCTGTAGACTAATGAATACTTACAGCCTATTTCCTTTCTCCCTGGAGAGAGAATAAGAGTTCTCCTAGGGCTCACAGTTGTTCTTTCTGCTCTGTATCACTTACCCTGACATTAAAACCCCCAAACTCTCACCATATGGAGACCTTTAATTTAGTCTGATGATGACAGACTGCAGAGGTCACCCCTTAGAACCTGCTCTGCTCTGATGCTTACCTGGGAGGAGAGTGTATGTACCAAGCTGATGCTCTGGCTCTCCTTGTTCTATGAAAGTCTGTCCATGGAAATGAACAACATGAATATCCTTTGGCCCACCCATATTCAGCAAGTGCCATCGGACTGTTTCACCTTCATACATCCTCAAGCCTTGCAAATTGTAGGTAATTCCATTAATGGCTGAAAAAAAAAGATTGTTAGTCAGGAAAACTGCTCACAAAACTAATCTATAAGTGCTAGAAAGCAATTACTGAAATTAGCAAAATATTTAATGAAGTAATGCGCTTGGGAAAAACATAATTTTTTCCAATTTAAAGTGCAACACACTTTATGGTCTATGTACATCAATTCAGAAAATCCAGGGACCTCACCCGAAGATTGGAGCACAACTTGCTAGCAACACATGGCAGCCAGGAGAACAAAAAGATTTAAATATAAGATGGGAATATCAAGCCCAAAAGAAAGGACAGCTATCCAAAACTCTTTCAGCAGCTCCCATTTCCACAGGCACACAGTCACAACGGACACACCTCTATACCCACAGAGAGGTATATGAAGGGCTGTTCTACAGCTGCTTCAAATAACTCAATAGAACTACCAGATTTGTCAAATTATTAAAATATTTTTAAATTTCTTGCAAGCAGTTGTCAGGGTACTAGCTTCTTACTGCAAAGAAGACTTGTTTGTTCCTTTTTTCTTTTAATATGGGGGGGAATATGTATGCAAATGCAAGAGAAGTTTTCTGTTGAAAGTTTCAGTCTAAAACGTCCCTATTTCATTTTAATAGTAAATTTCCCATCATTGCTAACTTTTACATGTAAGCCCATGACTATTATGTGTACAATAGATAACTAAAAAAATTCACATAACTAATGTGTGGGATTTATGCAGGTTGAAAAGGACTGAGATACCTCCCCTGACATCTTTCCCTCTACCCCAATAAACTGAATACTTGGCAAAATGAAATAAGTACCATAGAATTTGTGGCATTGCTGCATTTCTTGTGTCTTCTCATTACAAGGCCTTCCAGAGTGTTTGTCGAAGTACCAGCTTTTCTCTTCATCAAAGACCATAAAAAGCAAGAAAAAGTCTCGGGTATATGTCCTGCTGCTGTTTGATTTGCTGAAGGCTCCTTTTTCACAGATCAGTATTGGCCCAATCAAACCAGACTGAATGTCTTTCTCCTAGAAGGTAATAAACCCATACTAGAGGTAAAAGTGGATTTCCCAAAAGATGTAAAAATACCCCATAGCATTCTGCAGGAATGCATCAGGCCCTAAAAATCTAAGGCAGGTCCCAGAACTACCGTTCCCTTCTATCTTTACTCTCCCTGCTCAGTCTATCAGAGTTCAGTTCAACTAGCCCAGTTCAACTTCTTCCACAGCTGACATCCTACTTTAACAGTGCAAGAGATTAAAGGTCAGGTGAGAACATCAAGCCCAAAAGAAAGGACAGCTATCAAAAAACATGTTCGGCAGCTTGCACTTCTACAGCCACACATCATTTGAAGATATGCAAAACCCAACTGAACATGGTCCTGGACTAACTACTCCAGCCAACCCTGCCTGAGTTGCAGTGGTGGACTGGATGATCTCTAGTGATGCCTTCCAACACAAGTGTTTCATTGATTCTGTGATCAACCCCAGCAACACCACCACTTCTATTTTCATTCCCTTACCAGGTTTAAATCAGAGTAGTAGACCCAGGACCGACAAGCTGCTCCTGACTGCACAGGGCCCGATCGCCTGTTTGCGTACCACACGTATATGTAGCTGTTATTTGGCTGAACTTCATCATCTTCCTTAAACCAAGCAGTAGATTCATCATCATAAACACTTCCCTCAGAGGACTTTTCATAGAGGACTCCATGGGCATGGAGGGAATATGGTCTGGATGCTAGATTCTTAAAATGAACCTAAAAAAACCAAAATAGATTCTGTTCAGCAAACTCTGGCCTAAACCAAAGTCCCATGACCTCAAACCAGTGTCAAGATTTGCATAAAGATTACCAGGCTACATTGTACATGGAAAAGCCAGCAGAGAGAGCTTTTGACATCTCCACGCAGAGTCACCACCTTTGATGCAGGTAGTGAATAAAAAAATCAGAAAGCACAAGTCTAGCTCCCTGTCTTCCAGCAAGTCAAGGCTCCCAGGATGTTTACTGCTGCCCCTCATACCTGGAGCTGCTTAGCTACTGCCAGCAGGGAAATGGGGAGTTTCTATCTCTTATGCTTTGCTGCAGTCATTACAATACAGTAACTCTAGACCTCTGTATGTATCATTCTTGCTGAAATCAGTGCTTCCCACTTGTCCCAGAGAAACACCAGGATAGTGGGACTACATATTTACCTCTCCTTAGAGAATAACTCTCCCAAGCTATAAAATCTTTTTCATCTCTTACTCATGATTTAAACATAGCTTGGCGTGTTCCTGTTGTACACCACTCCTTCCGAAATAAGCAGAAAGCACTGAGATCTATTCTCCCTATTAAGTCCATCCCTGTGTGTTGAAAGACTGGATGAAGAAGGATGAGAGAAGGGAAATTTTACAGCAGCGTGCTTCCTAATGCAAATATACCACAGTATCACCAGGCATATGGTTCCTCTTCATCCTTGTTGATAGTTCTAATCCAATCCCACACATTTACATAGCAAAACTTTATAGAGGAAATTACCTATTTTTCCAAAAAGTACATATTAATCTCGAACATATATGTACTAATTTCTGAGTTTAGAAAACTTATTTTTCATTAACATTAAACCTAAATCTTATTTTACATTAGACCAATAAGCCAGTATTTAATGTTGGGAAACATAAGAAAGAAAAACAATTTAATTTGCTGTGGACAGGAGAGAATTGAAACACATCACAGTGCTTACACGTCCACAGAGCAATTTCTAGCTTACTGTTTGCCCTTCATAATCTTTTAAAAAATTGTAGTATTTTTAGATCCATTCTGTCACACTCCTAGATCACTGTAAGAATCTTACAGTGCACACGCAATCAAAACATTGACCTACTAGAATAACATCATCCACTTCAGCTCGGATAACTGGTCCCAGGATGCCAAGATGTTCTGTATATTCATCTTCATCCTGAAGAGTTGTAAAGGTACTGTCTGTATAGCTCTGGAAAACCACCTTACGTCTGCTGCCATCTTTACAGGTTTTGTCATTCCTCATTGTACTGAAAGGAAAACCCCAATTAAAATCCCACACAGTGAATCAGGAATAATAGCTTTGAGGAAACCTGAGAACTCATACAGCAGAAACACTTTAGAATTCTGTGATTATAAAGAATAAACACTCAAATGGCTTCAAACTGTGTCAGGGAAGGTTTAGATTGGCTATTAGGAAAAATTTTTTCACCAAAAGGGTTGCCCAGGGAAGTGGTTGAGTCTGGGTCCCTGAAGTGTTTGGAAGATACACAAACATGGTTCTGAGGGACATGGTTTAGTGGTGAGCCTAGCAGTGCTGGGTTAAAAGTTGGACTCGATGGCCTTAAGGGTATTTTCCAATCTTCTGTGATTCCATGAAATGAGGGTCAGATGATTCTGAAAATCATGGCTTGCAATGTTTAAGCAATTCTAGTTCTACAGGTGGATAAGAGATCCCTCAACCATTGGGTCAACTATCACTGAAAAACTCCAATGAGTCTCTCAAAACCCATCTGAGCTCTAGTTTCCTTTTTTTAGCCTTAATAATCTGAATTGGAACTTGGCTCAGTGTAGTGAGCCTATTACCTACACCCTGCTGTCTCACAGTTCTTTACATCTGATAATATCTGCATTTTGCATCACAGAGCTGGTATGGTAAAATAAGCTTTTAGACGCTCAAACTATTGTTCTGATCTTAAATAGAAGCACTAAAATGCTAAAATGCTATTATAATTGCTTACAAACCTTGCTTTATTATCAATTCTGCAAAACCCAGAAATTTAACGTAAGTTACATAGGAGAAAGGCTGGGTTTTAGCACTTCAACACACAGACAGGATATGCCATGAGTTCTGTTAAATTCATAACAGCTGCAGCTCACACCAGCTGAGGATGAACGCATTTGGAGAGATTTATATAGAGGTCTAAGCATAAAAAAATTCTTGATTTTGCAAGTGTCCAAAGAAACTGTCTTGTTTCTGCTACTTTTGCAAATGCCATTTATATGAGGAAGGAGTAAACCTGGAAAATACTGGAAAAATTTTATTTCTATTTCCATCAAATAAAATGGAAAACACAGTTTGAGAAATAATCTATGTCTGGAGATTAATTTTGCATAATGAAAAATTTTCTTGCTCCTGTTCTGGCTGCTTTTGATAAAAATTCAAAGTCGTGCAAGTTTTGGTTCAGCTTTTTGATGAAAAGTGACAAGGAATTCTATGCCTTACTGGATGAGCACTGATCCCAACCTGTATCAATTAAGAGAGTGAATTTTTAGTACAGTGTTTCTCTCAGTATATTCTCATATACTCTTTGCTGTGGCATAGTGGCCAGTCTTCCCTGTCAAAATGTAAGAAAATTCCTCAGCATTAGGGTTTGTGATCCAGTCACCCTCTGATTTCTCTAAACAGCAGGAGCAACAATAATACTTCATGCAGCTTTGTTTTTACTTTTAATATAAGGCAGTAACCAGTGTGGTTAATCACTTTTCAGCTTTCATATACTTTTCAATACTGCAACCTTATGAAGTTGGAAAGTGCTATTATTCCATTTTCCAATAGCGAACTGAGACACCAGAACCATTTCTTGCTAGTGCTAGAAACTGATTTCGACTGCCTATTAGCACATCCCAGTCTAGATTCTATCAGTTAGTCCATTAAATTCCTGGAAAGACTTTGCACAAGGAGGTCTCTGTCCTGTGTACCAAGAACTGAAGCACAAAGTAAAACAGGGCATTCAAGTATAACAAAACAAGCTGCAAGATTCCATCTTGACCTCTTGCAGTGAGTTTTCTAATTGATGTATTAAAGACTGTTTCTAATGAGACTACAAAAAGGGGTTAAAAAAAAAAATTCTTAGCTGTGTTGTCCTTGATTATAGTAATCTTGCTCTGATATTTCTAAGAGGTGTGAGTCTCATGGGGAAAATTCTTATGGTTCTGCCACTGAAATGTTAGAAATCAGATGGCACAGTACAGCTGCTTTTAAAGTTTATCAGCATGTGAATCAACATTCTGCAAGGAGGTGTCAGGATGGTGTGTCAAGTGAAAGCAAACGATTTAGGCAAACCTTTTCTTATATCCTCCATAGTTCCAGCAGACCTCTTTGGCTGCGATGTAGTATCTCCTCTCATTGCCTCTGCTGCGCAGGTAGTGCTCAGCAATATCGTCGGGGTTCCGCTGCCTGCTGATGTTCACCTTGGGGTCTGTCAGGTAGGGGTCATCAAAACTCACATAATGGTACTCGTATTCCCCACTCAGGCTTTCGTCACTGTAGGATTCTCCTATCACATATTCGTAGTCTCCATCTGCTCGGGGAAGCCCAATTGTGATGGATGGCCTGAACTGCCGTGGGGTGAGGGTGTCATTTAGTGACTCTCCGTGCCTGGCTCTGCTCAGATCCACCCTCTGGCTGGCCTCACTGGGTGCCTTGGTGGTGTCCATGCAACATGGCACTGCTGTGTGGTTGGTCCCATTCAGAAACAACGTACGGCCAAACCCTGCCATGGAACTGCTGGGCTTCTTGGGGTTTCTACTCCTTGGGCTCAGCAAGTAGGTAATTTTTGCATCTTCCTTCTTTCTCCTACGGATCTTGATGAAGGTGCCAGATGTACTCAAGGTATCACTGTTGTTTCCCTCCTTTCCTTTCTGAGTTAGGTGCATATGGCTCCCTTTCTGGTTTTCCCCCATTAGATGTGAGAACCCTTGATATTTCTTCATATCCTCCTTATTTATGGATGCTGTACCGTTCCTGCCATGATGATTCAACTTACCCCCATCAGATTTATCTAAACTTGCCTCTAATCCCAGATTCATCTTTGCAGACACCAAATTCCATTCCTCACTAGTCATTTTAGATGAGTATTTCCCAGACCCAGGCAATGATGCTTCTAGTAAGTTCTTCACTACAGCAGGGCTGGAATTAGGGCTTGTATTGTCTAACATATGTTCTAAAGAAAAAACACCTACTGGTTTATCTTTGGATGTCCCGGGTTCAGAAAGGCTGGATGCATTAGACCCATCTCCTACTAGGAGGTCCAAATCCAGTGTCAAGTTAACTGCGTGCATGGCATTTTCCATCCTCCTTGCCCCCTCTTCCAGTTCATCATCATATTCATTTGGCAGGTGGCCAGTTCCCACCATGGCTTCATTGGATATGTTCTCTGTATGATGCACAGAATGAGATGCATTGGCCTTGTCAGAAAGCGAGACATTTTTATTTCGGATATGATTTAGAAGAGCATTCATCTTTTGGACAGTGTAAAACTTAATGGCCAGTGAGTTTCTCCTTTTCCTGTTAGTGGTATAATTTCCTCTTCCTGTGCTTTCCTCTTGATGTCTTTCTGCAAAAGGTTTACTGTCCTTTCCACTGGTTAGAAGCTCTTCTGCAACATTCACTGGGCCTTCCCCATTGCTCAGCAAGTGTTCACCTGCAGACATGTTACTGTGAGCTAGTTCATAGTTGCTTTGGCTTCTATTCTCAAATACCAAGTCAGCCTCTCCATCACTTGTGGTAGCTAAATATAAATCCTCTTTTGCTGTGATTGATGTGTGATTTGACTGGAATGTTTCGGCCTTGACTGGAGGAAGAGGAGTGATATGAGTTTCAAAGAACTTAGAGTTGTTTGTTGTTCCACTACTATTTATAGCTGTCAGACCTGAGCCAGTTGCCACCCCAGAACTTGTGGCATCAGTGTCTTCATACTGCTCCCAGGCGAGTGCTGTGAGATTTTGTTTTTCTTCATCACCTGCAGACTTTCTTGAGCTTCGGATGGAGTAAAAAGAAGCCAGGTAATCCTGATAATCCAATTCCTCCTTGTCTTCCTCATTTTCTTGCACATCTTCCTCAGGTGAGGTGGGAACAGCCTTTCTTTCAGTCTTGGTGGGAGTTAAATGCACAACCAACGCTTCATCTTCCTCATAATCACATTTAGCATCCCTGAATCTCAGTCTCATGCCAGAACTCATCTCTGGGGTGCCCCAGGATGCCAAAAGCCAAGTACCTGCAATTGAAATAAAAGTGTTATGAGAGTGGATATTGTCTACCATATAAGTGGCCATGCAAATTGTTGGGGTGTCTTCTACAGCACCTGCTATAGCAGACCGCTAATCTTCATCTGGGCTATTCATGAGCTCTCATTGCAATGAAAAATAATTATTAAATGTAGATAAATAAGAGCACATATAAACAAATACATCTAGGAGATGGAACTCTTCTCCGCAGATTAAGCTCTAACTAAAACTTGAATCCAAAAATAACCTGTGAAAGAGATGGATATGAAAAAAAAAGACAAATTAAAAGATCCTATGTTTAGATCTGGATCTAAGAGTGAGACCTCTCAAGACAAAGTTTCAATTTTATCCTGTCTGTACTGGTGCATGCACTGCTACACAGATAGAACATTCTGAGCAAAACAAATACATTCTGAGGCAATGCTGGCAAACATCTGACAAACACAATCTTTTTAAATCTTTTGAGTGAATAATGGATGATCTTTAATAAGTATAATAAGAATAAAGCAATTTGAATTTCCCATCTGACACAAGGTATTAAGCCACCAATCTGAGACATCTTAGATTAATTTAGAGGTTTCAATAACTCCTCCAGAACCTAGTCAGAAGGTAAGTTCTCTATTGGCAACTAGGTCTTCAAAGAAGAAAATAAAATCTGTTTCCCTAAACAACATCAAATCAAGTTCTTTGCTTGTTATAGCTTGCTTTTGGAACTAGCAGAAATGACAGAATAGATAGAATTAACACACCTTGAGAAACAGGTTTTTTTATTAAAAGGGTCACCTACAATTCTTCCTGTATTGATCAGCCTGTCGTGACCTGCACAGTTTTCCTGATTTCTAACAGTGAATTTATCAAAGAAAACATGCGCTTGATGGAAAGGACAGATTGCATACCAAAATCAAGCAAAAGCACAACTTTATTACTGGGGAGGTTTCCATAAACTCTAACAAAGTTTTAATGATTCCCTAGTCTTGAGAAACACAAGCCATTTGAACATTTTTAAGTTATAAGGTCTTGATGCTGTGCAATCACTGCAAGCTTTGAGAACATAGAGAACCTATTACTTATATATATAAAATATATTTTAAAAATAGCAAGTATTTTAAATGGGATAAGGATACTTAAACATTGTGGGATTTTAGAATGATCACTCAAAGTGCATAGACTTCAATGACGAATAATCTGTCCCTTTGGAAGTAATGCCTTAAATGCAGACTACATGGATTCTAATGCCCCCTCTTCCAAGACATGGTGCTAATCCTAGTTAGACATTGAGATGTATCCCACAGACCAGTGACCTGGTCCAGACAGGCAGATTTTACTGCTGCTGAATGACCACAAGCCTAAGGTGAGGTGTAGCCATTTTGCCCAGCAATAATCAACAGAATTTGAGAGTTTCAGCCCATTTTAGCCTGCTCAGGATAGACAAGAATGTGGCAAACCTGGAAATCATACAATGGAGTTGATACCAGATTGTTTCCATGAAGAATCTTGCCTTAAAATTATCATTGCTAACCCAGTACTGGTTATGAAGTGAAAAAAAACAAATTACACAATGATCAACAAAAAGAACCTCAGTACAGCATACAGTTATGCTAAGTTGGTGTAGCCAGTAAGGCTCCATGCACATCACTTGCACTGGGGAATGACTCAGTGTTTTCCAGCACTGTGTTTATCAGAAGAGTTTTCTTTCCTATTTAGGTAAGCCCTTATAGACTGGAGAGTAAATAAGGTCTTAGAAGAGCTGCCAAACACTACAGTTCCACCACTTACCGCCATTGTCCATTTCCACTGTGACTGATTCTCCACTCATTGGGAAAAGGCTCAATGTATCCTCGTATTTCCCTTGATACAGGAAAGAGTGTCCAGCAAGGCGAACAGAGACAATCTCATCATGAGTGCCAACACTGGAAAAGTGCCACTGAACCACGGTATCTCGGCAAAATCCAAGGATTTCACTGCTGTCAGACACATAGCCATTTATTGCTAAAAGGAAAGCAAAGTAAAAGTGGTTTCAGTATTTCTATTTTAAAACTTCCTGTTCTTTGATGTCAGCCCACTGAACTGGACTCAGGTTTGCACCCGGAAAGAGACTGGTACAGAGCTGAAACCATGGTAGTTTCCATCTCTGGAAATATTACCTCCAAGGCAGCTGAGTGCTGCATCACAATTTACTTAACCCTTGCCTTTGCTTCAGGGTCCAGAGCCAGCCTAGCTACTACTGGCAAGGTGTGGGTAGGCCTCTTCTCCCCGGCAGCTAGCAATGAAACAAGGGGAAATGGCCTCAAGTTGCACTAGTGAAGGTTCTAGTTGGATAGTAGGAAAAATTTCTTCACTTAGTGTTTTACCATTGAAACAGGCTCCCAGAAGAAGTGGCAGTCATCATCCCTGGAAGTGTTCAAAAAACAAGTGCATGTGGCACTCTGCGATACGTTTTAGTGGGCATGCTGGTATCAGGTCAGAGGTTGGACTTGATCTTAGAGGTCTTTTCCAGCCTTTCTAATTCTATGATATTGCCCATTTCTGTCCAGTGCCACCTGGCAGGGTTAGAAGTTCACTGACTCTCTGGAGGATTCTCTGATCACATCTACTTCTGAGACCAAGTAATCACTGAGTGCTAAGGTTCATATAAGCTTCTCTATTATTCATCTTGGTATACCACTCACTGTGCATTATGTTCGAGTTATAGAACTTGGGATCATCCCTTTTAACAGTGGCTGGGTTACTGCAGTATTCCTTGATGTTATCCTCCAGGTACCAGCTCTTATTTTCATCAAACACAGCAAACACTGCCTGCTGCTCCTCGTCTGCCTTTTTCTGAAAGACAACCAACACAGCAGTTACATTTTATCAGCAGACACATGTTTTAAGAACTTGAGCCTACAATCTCTTACTATGTAAGCAGCATAAGCTTCACCAGAGTCCTGGTAAGTGTGATCCAAAGGTTGAGGGGAAGGGAGACTTCAGACTTCAAGCCTACTACTGCAACCAGCCTGTGGTGGAACACTGAGCAAGCCTCTGGCACTGCTGATACACAGATGGTTTATGACTGGGCTTTCTGTAACAGGACCAGACTTCTGGTTTGACCTGAATAATAAACTTCTGACATTTTTTTCCTCCCAAGTGATGCTTAAGTCTTTGCCAAGCAAGATTTCAATAACTGGTAAAGACAAGCCCTCTCCCAGAACTCTCCCATGCTGTTTTGGTTGCTCTAGATTTATTGTGCCTGAGATTGTCAGATACTGTGGAGTTGTCTCTGTTACAGAAAAGGACCAGGTCAAATGTGAATGTCTTCAGAGTATCAAAATATAATAGCAGCAGTAAAATTAATTATCAAGTCTAGAAATAGACCTTCAAGTCAGGCTGACCTTTCGTTGAGCTTTCTTAGCTCTTGCTAAGAAACACTGAACATAATTCCTTTACTGTTGTGGACAGTTAGAGGACTGTTTCTTCTTGGTTTAATTGCTCTCTACAGAACATTTCTCTAAGGGAAGCAAAATTAAATTCAGTGTAGACCAAATAACATTACTTGAGGAAAATCTGCCCAAAAAGTTACCTGCACACCCTTTTGAGTCAGTGCTTCACTTTTACAAATCAGAAGTGGGCCAATCAGTCCAGAGGCTATATCTCTCTCAATATTTACAGCACTATGATACAGCCTTGTAATACATTGTGCATCCTGTGCAGTGGGTTGGTCTGTTTTAGCAATTTTCCACTCGTAAGTGTACGTCTTCCCTGGTTCAACTCCTTTACTCTGCGTGCCATTGCCTAAGGAAAAAAAAGAACAGTAATGACACCAACTCAGAGCCAGATCTTATCAGGCTGCCCCTTCTAATGCCATTGGTGCTGTCTGGCCATTAAAAGCTACCTTGAGATAACTGAAGTTTAGCAAGAACTTTTGTCTCTCTAAGATCACAAACAAGAACAGAAAAGTAAGACAACAAATAGAGGGTATTTGTCTCTGCTTTGCAGACAATACCTTGGTTTCTCTATAAGGGAACACAACAGGTAAGCAGCAGCAGAGCACAGAACTGAGTTCTCCCAGTCATGCACATTCCCAGCCACAGCACCTCCTTCAAAGCAACAAAACCATCCATAACAGTCAGTGATATGCAAAAATATATTTCACAAATTTTTTACTTGTGGGATCCAGAGGATAATCAGCTCCTTCTGCATTCTTTGCAAGTGTCACTCCATGGAAATAAATGCTGTAGGGTCGACTGGCCTTATTTTTGAATACAATCTATATTGATAGGCAAATGAAGAAAAAAAAAAAAAATTAGGATTCAACAAATCCTTGTCTGAATACATAATGAAGTTTCCACTGCAGTAGAATTTGCCTGCGTTTAGCCCAGAAAGTGTCAGAAAGGCAAAAGAGTGTCTTAAATATTGTCTGATATATAAATCCAAAGAATAAATGCTGGTACCATTCTGTTAGACTTTGTAGAGCCCATTGAGTGAAGTTCAGCTGCTTACACCTGGACTCTGGAAGGTCTAAAAAGAACATTTTGTTCCTCCAGCTGCTAGGCACACATTATATCTGGGAATATGAAGTCACTGACTGAAGTTCTTAGAAACCTTCACTATGGGAGAAAACAAATTTCAAACCAAATCCTGTCCCAGATTCTAAGACCCAGAGGGTATATGTAAGGAAAGGGCAAAATTTCCTGCCTATTCTTGATAAAATGAGGATTAAAAAAAAAAGAGAGAGAAAAGAAAAAAAAGAATGTGCTAAACCTAAATTGAGAGCCACAGAGTCATGGTGGAAATTATAGAAGTTAAAGGTCATGGAACTTTGTGATGCATCATTAACTGGCAACAGAAAGACAAGTGGATGTTGCAGCAGCACAAGCTTGTAATACAAATGTTTTGTAGTTTCATGGTGTAACTTCCTGAAATAATATTTGGCTGGGTAAAATGAGTACCATTGTCTGAAACAGCCGGAAAAAAATATCAACATAAGAAACAAGAGGCTCATGAAGTTCAGCCTCACATACAAACCCCCTCAGAAGTCCACTCAGATCTAGGGTTTTTTTCCCATTTTGGACCAGTGTCAACATATATTTTACAGAATGTGACTGAAGCATGTTTATGTTGTAAAATAAAGCATAATCATGGAAACTATAGAAGGAACGCTGAAAAATGTAAGCTAAACACTGTTACTTGTGATCATAACTTTTTAACAGGGCCAATATTTAGAATGTTAGCTATAGTTTTTAACAGACAACACAAACCAAACTAGTTCCTTTGTATCTCTGCCTCAATGAAAAACATGCCATAGTATAAATCATCTCTGTATTTATGTTACTTACTTTGACTTTATCATTGATTTGAGCTCTGATAATAGGGCCCAAGATTCCAGTTTCCTTGGGACGAGGACTTTCCAGGCGTTTAGTGAAGCTTGCATCAGTATACTGCCTAAAAATAGCCTTTTTATACCTTTTACCTATGAGATTTGAGAAGTTGTCCAAGTGTTGTGATTTGTAGTGTCTTAAAAATAAAGGAAAAAAAAAAAAGAAAAAACTTGAATAGTAGCACCCGTTAAAATACAAAATTAGTATTCAAGCAACTGGTAGAAATCTCACTGCTAGAAAAAAAATCCAAACCCTAAACTCAGCTAATGCTTTTCACTCCAAATTCTAACCTAAATTAGGTAAGAAGAATCTTGGACCATTACTTGTATTTTGGTATTGCATATGACCAATTTAATATCAGAGTTTACATTTAATTTAATAGAGTACATGCAAGAAAGAAACAAACTGAAGCAGCAGGTACACTTTCAAGTAAGACAGAAATCACAGTTCTCCTTTTTCAAAGGCACAGTTGAGCATAGAGAAAAAAAACCCAATTTGCTCACAATAGCAAAGACTCCAGGAGAATAGGAACACAATCTTAATCCCAGTCAGGGACCATATAGTAAGTAGTGTTACATTGAGGTTTCAAACGTTAAAATTATTAATGATGAGACAAAAACTAGAATAAACATTGGGAATTTACACAGAGCAACATGTTTATTGTCACCCACACTTCAAAAAGGATTACTGAAAAAGGATTACATTCTACAGTTTTGAACTAAGGAGGAAAAATGAGAGCACTGAGGTGGTTAAGTAAGGCAGCATGACTGGCAGGAAAGATATGGAAGTTTGTTCCATGCAGTGTTCAAGAGCACGTAAGCGAAGCAAATCATGCTAAAGGAGAAGGAGTTGTGCAAATACTGTATTTCTAAGGAGGTATTTGGAACTATAACTCTTACAGAATAAGGAATTTGGTTTTTTCTGCTTAAATCCTTAAAGATTCTTAGGAATATCAGCTTGTAAAGGTTCATAAAGGCATGAATAGCACTGGGGAACTGACAGATTGCAAATTTAACTCCACAGTGCACGGATAGCACTGTATACTATAACATCATGTTTGTTACAGAATTCCTTCTATTTATCTTAAGCCGAGCAAAATAGCCCAATACACTAATTTATTATGACTTGTGCTCCATCTACATTGGTACCATGCAGAAGTCATTTATAGAGAGATCTTTCTCCTGTTCCCTACAGACTTTATTGTACTAAACTTTTAAAAACTTTTATTCTCCAGAAATATTCCTTCCCTCCCTTTCCCTTCCTCTAAAGGGTTGTTTATTTCAGCAGAATTGAGGCTGAAAAGTATTTTAAAAAATAAGCTTGTATGCTACTTTGGACAATTCCTAAGTCATCTTGCTATTTTGCACTCCCTGTGAGAGGCAAAAGAAGGCGTCCACTTTTGGGCTTCTCAGCAAAGAAAGTCACTGACTCTGGTGAGAGTCCAGTGAAGGGCCACCATGGTGATCAGGGAGCCAGAGCACTGGGCATAGAAGCAAAAATCCAGTTTATTCAGTCATGCAAAGACATAGCTGAGGGGGCATCTTATCTTCAACTGTCAAACTGGACATTATAGAGAAAGCAGGACCAGATGCTTCTCAGAGCTGCATGGTGAAGAGATGAGATGCAATGGACACAAAGTGCAACATGAGGAAGAATGATTAGATATAAGGAAAAACTCACTGTGAAGTTGCAAAGGTGTCAAGAGAAGCTGAGGGGTCCCTGTACTTGGAAACAATAAAAATGCAACCAGATAAGGTTCAACTGGATCCAACTTTGCTGTTGGATGCCAAGAGGTTCTTTCCAACCAGAATTATCCTGTGATTTAATGTTAACATTCCCTATTATATTGACAAAATATTATTTTACCTGTCAAGGGTGTCTGGAATACTTGGGGCATAATCCCAGGTAACTTCTTCTGCAGCAATGAAATAGTCCCAGGTTTTGACCATAAGACGTTCTCTATAGGAGAGACGACTCTTCTTCACCTCTTTGTCCCCACAGTCCCTTACAGTGAGGTAACCGTGCATTCCAGCTAATTGAGAGGAAATAGGACCATAGTGATTTCCCATCTGAGGAACTCTTACCACTTCAGCTGTTTTTTACCCCCAAAACATATCTCCAGCCCTTACAAGAGAGATGTTTTTCTAATTCTTTAAAACAGAATTCCGATCACTGCTGAAAGATACCACTTTGAAATGATGAACGGCAAATATTTTCATCAGATTGAAGTACCCTTAGCTGAAAGTACTCAGTTTCTCATGAAACAGGTGGTTTCTTACTCATTTTATAAAGGTGCTTATCTGAACAGTTCACAGAAACTTAGATGCTGGAGTACAGAATCACTGTTGCTCTGTGATGTGCACACTGTAGTAAAGCTGCAGATAAGAACACCTTTCAGTTCATCATGCACTTCCAACAGAATGCCCTGTCCTTGGACACTTTCTTAGTGAAATGACAAAACCACCTGAAACAGATTAACTGTACCGTTGCAAAACAGTAGAAGCCATTTGGGACATAGAGAAGGACAGCTTTACAGGTGCCCAGTAACTAGATGTCTCCTTGCCTTGCAGGTGCTTTTGGACAAGAGAAGATATGAGCCACCTTCCTTCCTCAGTCACTGTCATGTTTACGGTGGTTGAGGCTCCTCCCACCAAGGTCACAGCAGAAACTCGGTGATGTTTTTGCTCCATGGACTGGCCATTGATATGAATGGAGAAGATTTCTGGCTTGGAACTCATTCCTATCAAGTGCCAGCTAATGTTGTCATATGCACAAGCCTCTAAATCTGAAAGACATGAGAGTAGGGTTCAGAATACAGGCAGATCATGCAAGTTCCCTAAGCACCCTAGGTTTGAAGTGAATCTTTACTGAAGACATTAAAAAAATTTGCCGTGATCGATACTTGCAACAAGAGGAAGTTTCAGAAGAGTGTAAATGCAATAGATACCAAAATCCTGTATGTCAGTGGAAGACAGGTGTTTAAATCTTACCTACAAGTGACAAACTGACTTACAATGAGCTGGCAAAAAAAGGAAATAAACCAGTACCTTCTTTTGGAAAGCTGGAGCTGTCCTTGCTTAGAGAGTGAGGGGAAAGCAGGGCAGGAAAGCAAAGAACAAAGTAAGGATCTAAGCTAAAGAATGATGTACCTAGTGACAGTGATGACCCTCTCCAGTATTTAGTTTAAAAAATCTCCACTTAAGACAACCTTTAGTATTTGCTAATGGATGGGAGAGCGATTTGAAAGTTGTTCCTTAGGAGAACAATAACAGAATAGCCCCACTACCATCTTACTAGTCTTCTCACTTAACTGAGTCTTTTAATGATAACAGACTTTCCACTTTCAGGACGTTTTTCACCCAGTATGTTCTATATGCTGTAGAACTAACAATTCATTTAATCTAACCACTCCCTCACCATCAGCTTATTAAAAAAACCGAGGAGCTTATTAAAACTTTTTTTAAAGTCAGTAATCCTTGTCTTCAAGCAGAAGTCTTGTTAGAAGTAATCTCATTGTTCCTATCAGTAATTTGGCATGACTTCCTTTCAGCAGCACAGTTTTTCTTGCAGAATTCAGATACTCACAGACACATTCTAAAAAAGGCTGTATCCCATTTCTCCACACTCCTATTCTTGTGCATGAGAAGCAAATACAGGTAATATTCAGTGTTCATACACGTTACTTTCATTTCACATAAGCCTGAACAGTACCTGGTAACGTTCCATCAGTATAGCCATTAATTGTGTACTTGACTGATGCTGATCTTTGCCAACTCTTGTTTTCATCAAACACACCAAACATCAGTACATATTCCCTGTCAAAATGTTTCTGTGACCCATCCTCATTTAGACTTCCTGTGAAAAAGAAACAACAGGTCTTAATTTGAAGCAGAAATAAAGCAGATTTCACATGCAGTTGCATTAATGTATATTTAATGAGCTTGTTTCACCTGTTAGCTTGTCCTGGCTGAGCCTGTTCAAAACAAGGTCTTAAGAATGCTCATAATGTGATTTTATTTCTGAAAGTACTTTTGGATTGGGTAACCACAAAATCAAAAGTCTAAAGTATTCCAGAAAAGATAAACATCATGCAATAAACTGTCTCAGACAATTTCTGGCAATGTGTTGCAGAGATCACCTTAATGAAGGGGAGTGTCAAACACCTTCTGTTCAGTCAGGTGCTGCCCTCTCTTTTCAAACTGTGAAGCAAGGAGAAGAGCAACGGCAGAGTCACCATCAGTGTGAACAGCACCTTTTCAGCAGTCATTCACTGAGGTCATCAGCACCTTTAAAAAGCTTAAAACCGACCACTCAGCAAACAACATTTAGACCCAAAAGACTTCAACAGACACTGCTGCGCTGGATCAGTTACAAGAAACTGTTCTGATGGATTTTGTGATCGAGAAGAAATTTCTTCTAAGAAGTAGGATTCATTCTGGACATGCCACACAGAACTGGTGTGATTTTTACTGATTCTTTCTGTAGATTGCTCACATCAAAAACTTCCACTTGCTACTATCAAAACATAATCTGGTCCCTCTGGATTGCAGGAATTAAAAATTTGGGAACTTGTTGATTATTCTACTTAGGAAAAGAGGCAGTGGAAGAAACTACCTTTAATATAATCCTTTTTATTTATGAGAAGCTACAAAGTTCTGTTTTTCTTTACAAAATAAGCCTCATATCAACACAGGAATTCACCTACTTGGCATTCAAAGAACATTCAGGCAGTGCTTTTACTCAGAAGTCCACTTTTTACAACCTTACCACCTCTTAAATGTGTCAGACTGTGGGGGAGTTGACCCCAACCTGCAACCGAACACCCACTTCAATCCCTCCCCATCCTCAACAGGACAGGAGAGAGAACAGGAAGAACAAAAATGAGAAAACTCATGGGTCAATAAAGATGGTTCAAAGGGGAAGCAAAGGGGAAAACAACAAGCAACACAGAAGAAATCGCTCATCGTTTCCCACAATCTGATTGACGTCCAGTCAGTCTCTCAAAAACAGTCACCTCGGAAGGTAACACCCCTTGTTCTCCTCACATTGCTGCTTCTTC
>WEKY01048579.1:1774-13047 GCA_013390045.1 Picathartes gymnocephalus | reverse complement strand
TTTTTTTTTTTTTAAATCCTGCCAAGTATTTGGACATATACGAAAATGTTTCAAAACTTGACAAATAAACACTGAGATGTTTCAATCAACAAAAAAATAACAGTTTTTATAAAACAGAAAGCTGCCTTTTTTCCTACCCCAGCCCCAAAGAAACTGGTCACAAAAATGGAAAAGAGTCTCAACTTTACACTAAACATACAGCAATAAAACCCTTTGAACTAACCAAAATGTGAATAGCTTTTGCAGCTTTTTTTTTATTATTTTTACAAGTTTTATAATTAACAAAAATATAGTTCTGGTTTCTTTACCCCTCAAACTAGGGTAACCTAATCAAGGCAAAAAAATTAAGAAATGGCTTACTGTTAAGCACAACACTTGTACAGTACTACAAAATGCACTGTCACTAACAAAGACATTAGCGGCATGCAGAAGTGTCACCTTTAGAAACAAAATAATACAATAAAAGAACTGCTAAAAGGCATTTACATGTGGGGAAAGGAGAGAGAAAAAGCTCATGATCCAGTACTGTCTGATAGTTTTGGAGTCTATTTATCCACATTTTTAATGGGAGCAGGCACATAAAATGGCTCTGAACCATCAGCTGCTGTGTAATTGCAGTTCATAGAAAGAGTTCTTCCTTTCCAGAGAACTTCAAGCTCACTGAAATAAACAAAAAATGGAAAACCACCTAATTCCCCCCAAAGAGAAGTTAAATCTCACAATGTTAAAAAAATAAACAAAAAACCCCAAAACAGAACAAAACAAAATGAAGAAAAAAAAAAAGAGAAGAAACCAACAAAGCAAAAAATAAAGAAAAACTTGTATAAGGCTTTCTGCTGCATACAGCTTTTAAATGGTGCCAACAAATGTTTTTGCATTCACACCAATTGCTGGTTTTGAAATCGTACTCTCCAAAGGTATTTGTGCAGATCAATGCCATATGCCAGTTTGGTAGCATGTCTCTCCCATGGGCCTACCTTCTCATGTAGGATCCATTGAGAGACTGTTTGGACATGCCTGTGTTCATGTAGCCGTGGTGGCCCGGAGGAGTGTACATCATGTTACTGTGGGGTGCTGTCTGCATTGGCTGCTGTGCATATGGCTGAGTTCCCATCATTCCCATCTGCATCTGCATAGGGTACTGGGGGGTTTGATTCATATACCCATGATTACTGTGATAGCCACTATTCATCATTGGCTGGGACATACTGTAACCATTCATAGCATTCAGGGTATTCATATTCATGTTCACTGAATTGACATTATAAGCAGGGGCTGGCATCAAATTTACACTCATGTTCATGCCACGCTGCATTGTTAAGGTCCGTGCAGGCCCTTGCATGGCCACAGTCTGTGAAGCTCGCCCATAAATTTGTGGCTGATGGGCTGCAGCAGCAGGTGGCAGAGGTGTGGATTTGGTTCTTACAGAGACATGACCTTTGCTGGCCATCTGAGTCTGCAGTCTTTGGGTGTGGGATATTCCAATATTTGATGAAGTCATATTACGCTGCAAAAGGGGAGGAGGCAAATTCATGGGAGGAGGAGTAAGGTTGGGGGGAGGGGTCATGGTGGCCTGTGCTTGGGGTCCTCCAGGAACAGCGTGTGGAGACTGAGAAAGCTGAACAAGTCCTGTGTTACTTAAGGGGGCAGACAAAGAGGCACTGTTTGCATAGGAAGTTACAGCAGCTGAATGGCTGTAAGGCAAAGAATGATCCATAAGCGTGTTAGTTAACTGTTGCAGTTTGGCAAGGCTGAAGGTGGCAGATGGCTGTGAGTAATGCCCTGCTCCGAATTCACTCTGCCCCATTCTTTCATATAATCCAATGTTGGCATTGCTAGTCTCGGGGATTTCAGTCAACTGCATAGGTGGTGTGAAATTAGCAGCCATGCTGCACTGGGATAACTGTTGGTTGCTGCTTGGAGGCCTTTCAACAACACAGCCTTGGGGAGATTTTACATTACAAGTGGGAGGTGAATTGATGTTTGCTTGTTGCATCATACTGCAGCTTCCATTAATATTAGACATCTGCTGGGTCACTGCACAGCTACTCTGTGTTAGGTTACTAGATGTAAGGCTGCTGTACGAGCAACTGTTCTGAGAAGAGTTGTTTCCACAGATACTACTACCCATTGTGGAATCGTAACTGCTTGGGTTTTCATAGTTTTCTGTTGTGCTCTCAATACTTCCTAAGTCACTAAACCCACTATCCACAACTTGCTGTGAATGATCAGAAACTGAGGGAACATCCATCATTGGGCTGGTCTCCATGTTCTGTAGGGACGGCACAGAAATGGCACTTTGATCTGGACTGATCTGAGCATAGCTGTTTTCTAAAGGAGCAACATTTGGACTATTAACAGAACGAACTGACTGGCTGGGATGAGAGTGCACAGATGAAACTGGGCTGCTGTGGTCAGACTGCTGGCAGTCATCCAGTGTGGTCATTTGGGGACTTTGGTCATTGTGGGCATAGTTCTGCAAACTTCTACAGGCCTCTTGAGTCTCTGCACAGTCCTGAAATGTATCTTCATGTTCACTTGTTTCTTGGGTGAGAGACTGTACTGCTTGAACTGTCTCTGAGTCAATCTCCATGGTCTCAGTACTCTCTCCCTTGAAATCGGAATGTAATTCTTCACCAGCTTTTTGGTCCTGGTTGTTGTCTGCATGATCATCATCAGATTCAGGCACTGGGTCTGAATCTGTAGCAAGTTCTTTCTGGCCATTTTCACACTCATCAGCTGCAAGGTCAACACCACAGTCCATTAACTCCTCCTGATTTGAATTACCAGTTTGAACACTTACGTCTAAAAAAGATTGCTGAGTTTCCAGCATTTCTTTGAAAGCTTCACCAGGCAATTCCTCTTTCTCCACTTCTGTTGAACCCATGTGACTATCATCTTCATCATCTGCATCATGATCCTCATTGTGAGAAGGTTCTTCATCCTCCTCCTCCTCTTCCTCCTGATCATCCAAATGCATGGACTCCTCTTTTTGCACAAATACTTCTTCTGCTTTGTCTTTTTCTTGATCTTTTGAATTGATTCCATCTCCTTCTATGCTCCTTTCTTCTTCCCCAGCTTTCATAGCATCATTTTCTTGTTTTTCAAAGCATTCACCAGGTGGATGCAGAGGTTCAGGTTCTACTTCTTTCACCTCATCATCTGGTGGTGGTAATGCTTCAGCAGGTTCTTTAATACCTTCCTCCATAACAGCAGGAACTGAACAGGGCTTGTCTTCAGCTACTTCCTTTTGTTCTTCCACCAGCACCTGATAGTCAGGCTCCATGGGAGTCTCAGGTGGAGTGTATAAGTTAAGCTTAAAGCCAGGTTTTCTTTCTTTGCTTTGCCTCCATTTAGATGGACCACGCTTAACTCCTTTGGGCCAACCCTGCTTACTCTTTAAAGGTTCAAGATTGTCTTTAGTGCCTTCTTCCAATACAGCTACATCCTCTGTATTATCTTTGGGAGGTAATAGAGACAAAAAAAAAGTCTTAGCTTGCAGACTAAAACCAATATTTTCCAATATAAACCTGAAAATAATTTATAAACTCAAAATGTATTAAGAAAGTATGAAACAAGAGTTATAAACAGGTCTCAAACCACAGCAAAATGATGTAGTATCTACAGCTCAAACACACTACACAGATCTGTTATGGTTTGGTGGCCTTTTAACAGACACTATCAGAACCACCATTTATACACTAGAAGAATCCCAGAGATTTAAACGACAAGACATGTAAACCAAAGCAAACACTGTCCAAATATTTGATTTTCAACCTTTGGTTTTAGAATAGAAGTATGCCTTCACTTTATACAGACATTAATCTAACACACATTCATCTTTTTTGACAGTAATGACATGAAAGTCTGGAGTTTCCTCTTTGACCATTCTGGAGGACAAGCCATAATAAATACATAATCATGCTTTAGTACCAACACTGAAAAAAGGTGGTTCATTCTAGTACTTTCTCATGGGCAACAAATCATGACATAGCTCACAGAGATGATAGAAGATGAAAGATAATTAAAATTAAACACAGAGTGCATCGGAATGCTAAACTAATCCATTGACTATAAAAAAGGATCCAAACACATTGACCTCTTTCCTTTCTCCCCAGACACCATGTACATATATTCCAGAAAAAAGGAGAATTATCAAGATATAACATGCTGCACTTGAGAGTGTAACGGCTTCAGTGATACTTCTATATTGTGATGGCGTGGTCCATGGGCAAGTACAAAACACTAGTCTAGTTAAAACAGGGCAAACCTGACCACTGGGACATAGCTGGAACTTGCTATTAGTTTAATAAATTTCTCTTGAGAAGCTGGAAAAAGTGGTAGTATTCTAATGTACCACATCACACAAGAGCTGTTTGAAATAGAAATCAGCCCATGATCCCTCAATTGAGGATCACAAGGATGAAACTGCCCATGCAGTTACAAAAATACTCAAGTAGTACCTACTGGCTTCTTAGAGAAAACACACAGACCTGAGAGTCTATTCATTCATTCTGGAATTAAAACTCATAAGCATAATTTGAGGGCCACGAGGTCAAGGGAAGAGTGTACACTCAGAATAGCTCATTAGCAGTTTCACTATCCATCCAACTTTTCTGACAGGAAAAATCCTTGAAATCAAACTATAAAAGCAGCTTTAAAAGGATACAGTTAAACTATCTCTTTTGTGGGGAAAAAAACCTGGTGCTGAGGATATATTATGCCACAGAAGCACCAAACACTTCACTGAATTACCAATAATGCTGAACAGAAAGATATTTGTGTAAATCAAATCTTACTTTTTGCTTGTATCCTTTACCACTGATACAAAAACTATACTGCACTGTTGAGTATGAAATGCCCTGCTGTAGGGACATAAAAGTTGTTTTTGAAAATATGACAAGAACTTCAATGCCTCAGACTGGGAAAGATTTGTTTCCTGAATACAAAAAGCAAATTATAATATAATAATAACAGCTAAATACATCTCATTAAAATTTTCCAGATTTATGGCAAAAATAAACACTTCTTTTGAAGGCAACCAAACAAAATTATTTTTGTGAAGATATAAGAACATTTTAAGTTTACCTGTACAATTTTCATCACTCCTGTAACAATGAATATCTTTCTCTTCCTTGTTCTGCTCTTCTTCCTCCTGTTTCTGCTGCCCAGGTTGATACTCAAAAGCTTTTCTAATCACAGGCTTCAAGTCATCATCTTCTCCATCCATCTCACAGGTGGGTTCCAGCTGTGGCATGGGACGCTCTTCATCTGAGTTATCAAATGGCTCATTCAACACCTCTGTTGTTTCAGAAATTGTTTCTGTTGTAACACTGCTATTTATCCTTCGGCGTTTACGGCCCCTTTTCTTTTTCAGTATGAAAGGCCTCTGAAAAATAATTCCACAAATCAAACTCTTCCTACATTCCCACTCATTAAGTGATTCTGAACATAAATTTTTGTAGAGTGAGTTTACAATAATCTATTTAGTCATTCAAAAAAACACCTTAAGTGGCATCAAATTCAAATGTAGACAGAATCTAAAAGTAAAATGTATTAACAGTTAAAATAGGTATGTATACATGTATACAAATCTTTCTGTAAATGAAAATGAAGACCAGAATTTTCTTTATATTGTAGTGTCTTTTACCTTCTTCTGTCAAATAATATTCACAGCACTATTACATAAATTGTACTTACACATTTTTCCTCTGTAGATTTATAATTCTCAAAAAACCTTCACAAGAATCAAAGCTTATTCTTCTACATTTTGGGTTTCTGCTATTTTTAGAAATAAGCATGTACACATAAAAATAGATAACATTAAAGAAATGCACCTCAAGAATCCTACAGTTGACTGCTATAAAAAAAAAAACTGCTCAAGATTTTGTTTTTCTATTATTATACATTCTCAGAGATTTACGGTTACTTTAAAGTAAGCTCACTTAAAGTATAACCAAACGGACAATCCAATTTCCTAATTCTCACCAGAGACACATAAATACACAGGCTAAGGTGAGTGCTTTAAAATTTTGGGATTCTTAAGTTTACTAATTTAAGCAACTCAAAGAGTTGATTTTCAAAGAAATTAAGAGTTATGCAAACATGGGAGTCACTAGAATTTAACATTTAAATTAGAAGAATATGGGTAAAAAAATCCTTTTATTTTAACAGCATTTCTTTTGAAAAACAGTATTCCCCTTTTAGGAGTTCCTATATTTAACCAAAAAAAACCAAACCAAAACAAAACAAAAAACCCCCCAAAAAACCAAAAAAGAAAACATAAAAAGACAAACCCCACAAGCTGGACTCCATCTTAATACAAAAAAAGAACGAACCATTAAGATATTGAACCAATACCAATGCCAAACAGCAGAGGGCAATCTCTAGTTTAAAAATTAACAGAAAATCCTTGGTTTTTTATGTCACTAGTATTTTACAGTTCTGTGAAAAATCCAAAAGACAAAAAATTGGATGGACTGCACAAACGAGAAGAGTAGTTAAGTGTCCAAATAACACATAAAGGATTAAAACAGTCTGATAAATGTTTGCAAAAAACCAGGTCGTTATATTGGTGATAACTATTTGATTGAAATCAGAGACAAGTTACTTTGAACCAAAGCATTGAAGTAACACACCTTTCTTTTTATGGCCAGTGACTGGGGCTTTGTCAGCCGGGGAGGTGAGCTCTGTTGATTCTCATCCCCACCATCCTCCTCACTGCTTTCTTTAGATTGTTCTGTGGATTGCCCTCGCTCCCCCACCACTGCCACGCTTTCTGGAGATCGCAAATATTTATTTTTAGATTGTACTTTTGCAGGTGATTGCCTACTATTAGTTCTTGTGGAGAATATTTCTTGCTCTTCCTTTTCCCAGCAGCTAGCTTGTTCCATAAGACGCTCAGCCTGAAGGGTTGAGGTTAAAATAACAGGTCACTGAAACAGCATTTACTTAGCCATATCCTTTACATTCAGCTAAATAGTTAAAATAAGTCAACCCTGATTAGCACTGCTGGCTAACCTAGCAAAAACATTTCAGCTGAATCGTCTAGTTGCTCCTTTACAACAGTTAACAGATAACAAACCAAAGAAGATTGCATTTCATGGGATATTTAGCACTATTAATGATGCAGCGAATTGATTTAAGTCCTTTAGCACTACATTACATGCCCACTGACTGGATCACTTCGAGCAAGTTGAGAACACAAAGAATCGATTGACAGTGCAGCCCCTGAGCTCTGCACCAAATATGATCTGATTACATGCTCTTTGACTACCTCAAGAGTGATAAATACAGCTCCATGACAAGTGATTCGCATTTTAAGTTTTCATATGCATCCCCCTAAAGTTACCATGTGTTGCTGCACAGCTTCCAAAAATTCTGCACTACAATAGCAGTATGGAGCGGTCCAAGTTAAATCTGCTCTATTTAAGACAGTCTAATGTTGAATATTCAGAGTTATGAAAGCCAAAGGAAGAGAAATTCAGAAGATATCTCTGGTATTACCTCCTTTTCTGCTTCCCTCTCTTCTTCAGAAACTGCAGCATTAGAAACTAACAAAGGAGTCCATCTCAAGCTTTCGGGATCTACTTCATTGATACGTGGATTCGCTTTCAGTTTCTCCATATGACTTGAAATCAGCTTTTCCCTTCTAATAATTACAAATCTACAATCAAATAAACAGTAATTTAATTTAGAAAGTGATCACCTAGAACAGCCTTTCTGCAGTTGAAATCCTTTTGCAAAACAACCTGTGAAAAAAGATGGGTAAATAAAAGGATCCATCAAACTAAAAATACCAGCTGACACACAGTGATAACATCCTTACACTACTGACTGTTTACTGAGAGGAAGTGAGGAAACAACAGTTTATGAAGTGAAAGCTCAATATTAACCTTCACTAGAGCAACAGAGAGGAAAGTAAAGGTTTTATAGTCAACTACTCTAAACCTAATTCAAGAGGTTTAGTGTTGGCACTTGAATCACTGCCAGAACAATTTCCAATTTTAATATTACATACAAACATAGACAGAAAACACTGTGGATCATGAAGTCAAGAGTGAGAGAGGCATAATGTTACAGCTGAAGACGTAAGTTAACAGGACACGGAAGCAAGTCAGAAGCACAGGTTTTCTAACCAAGCATACAAATGTACTTTAGTCCTGTGCTAATGAAGTACAAAATGACTTTCCAATTACTGTGAAGTGGTATATCAAAAGTAGCTACAGACTAATACAATAGCACAGTATGCTAATATATTAGCACATATCCCATCAAACTCCCTCTTTACAAAGAACTATACAATTCTAAACAACAAGGATTAGCAAGAATTTCAAGTGCTGTTAAAATCAGGTTAGTTAAGTAACAAAAGTAACAACATTCTCTCAGTGAAAACAAAGCTTAAGAAAAGAAATCAGCTCCAGAACCCTTTTCCCAGAATAGTGACAAATTTCTGCTTCACTACACATAAGAAAAATTTCCCTTAAAATACATTTTTGCTCAGGTTATCTATAACACCAAATACTCCAGAAAGGATTTAAGGCAATGACAGCACTGCTCTTACTACGCTCATACACCACCTTGTAAGCCAATCTCCTTTTTGAAGAATTGTATTCTTACTGGATCAAAAATTACTAGTTTAGAATACTAGTGCTGGGACACACAAAAATTACTGAGGCTGAACTTTTCCTGATTTTAATTTTATTTTTTGGCAAGCCAGTGTTTGTAAGGCAGCTTAGTTTAATTATGGAAGTTTCTATGATTGGAATATCCAGAAAGAATTAAGATCATCTTCAGAAACACAAATACCATTGAAAGTCATTTAAGACATTTTGTGGAAAGAAACAGACCAAACAAGAACAACCCAGTAAAGTTCTGAAATACCCATCAAGAGCATGAAGAAAGAAGATATTCACAAAATAGGAACTCACCTTGTCAGTGCACTGACTTTCAACATTGATTGTAACATTAAATAGGAACTTGTATTACCAGTACCTTGAGCAGGAGCACTTCATGTAGAGCTGATCTGATCCCTTGGTCTACATTAATTCAGCAATGATTGAAAGAGGAGGTGTGGAAAGACAGACTGCCACCCACAAACACAAATTTTTCTCTCACTGGCATTCAAAGAAAAATATTTGCACAGCAAGAACTGGGAGCACTTAGGGAAGATTATACTGAATGAAACAAAATTCTTAATTGAAAACGTTTTGAGCTGGCCACGTACTTCTAATAACCGTTAACATGAAAGAACATCCAAAAAACCACCAGGAAGAAAAGCTCTTTATGTATGACCGACCCATCCATACTGAATTCTACAGCAAGATGCTTATCACTCATTTTAAAGTCAAACTTTTACACAGACATTTTCCACATCAACTCTTTTGTAAATAGAGAATGTTTTGTCTCAGTATTTAAAAATTTTTTTACAAGATTCACTAACCTATCTTCTCTTTTATCTATCATGCTATGTTGCTGCAGGGTTGTGGCAATGTCATGTGGACACATTCCAGTAGCTCGGCTCATTCCTTTGATGCTGATTTGTTTTTCATGGTGGCAGTTCAGGTATTCCAAGATGACACTTTTCCAATATGCCAAGTATGAGAGACGACCCAGATCAGACAATGGCTTTTCAGGGGATCCTGCTTGACCCTCTCTTCTAGAAAGTAAATAACCTATAATAAAAATAAACAGGATACCTTATGGAAATAACAAAAACAAGGAATTTTAACCAGCCCTTAAGAAAGTTGGAATTAATACAAAAGATCATCAGCATGACTGCTTCAACTATGGGAAACTCCTGCAATTAAAGAAATCCTCTCCATAAAAAAGATGATTTATCATCATTACAGCGACATAGGAAAAGAGCAAATCCTTGTGAGTGCCTCAGATCTTATGAGACTCAAACATTAACCAAAAAGTCTCTTCTAATAGTAAGGCAAGGATGAGAAGAAAAAGCCAACATGTTTCAGAACAGGTCCCATCATACATGTTCTCCTTTAGAACTACAACTCTCTGGTCCTTTGAGAAACTTCTACACCTGAGTTACATCACTGAAGCCAAGAACTTTCAGAAGAATCTCAAGAGTACCATGGATAATATCAGTTAAGTCATTTTTCTTCAAGAAGCCCCAGGTGACATAGGTTTTTGGTTAAACAGCTAGAAGTTGTATTTTGGAGGTAACATAATTCACAAAATGAATTACTTGGAGAATTAATTAAGAGAAATAATTAAAAAATAATCTCCCTTAATTCACAGTTAAGAACATTCACATAATTCCTGCTTGCAGTCTTCAAGACAGTAACTGATCCACTATTACACAATATACCACCTCCATTTTATATTCTATGAATGTTGTAAGTCCCTTTTAACTCTTCAGCTTTAAGAGGATTTTACAATTTAGAGTAGAACACACCTACCTGGAGATACCAGAAGATGTCACCTGTAAAACTAATTCAGTGTAGAGAAAAAAATATCACAATTAACAACAGGTATCCTTTCACAGTAATTCATCCCTCCATGATACACATTCTGCACTGTGCCTTTTCAAAAACTGCCAACACAGAACTGTTGCTTTAATTCCAACTGCACAAAAGCAGACCTATAGTGTATAGCCTATTCTGCTTAATTTTAAACAAAGCTTCACTTGTATCAAGAAAGAATTCTGGGTCACCTCGTATACAAGATACAAAACTAAGTTTTATACTAAGATGTCACTGCCCATAAAAAACCATGCACAACTGAGGTAGGCAGCAGAAGCAGTGATAGAAGCCTCAACATAGAAAAAGAGAGGGAGAATAACCTAGATTTTAAAAATAAATCCATGAGGAGAACTTAGAGTTGCTTCAAGTAACTTTTCAGTTTACCCTCCCAACTTCACATTCAAGAAATCTTGGGCACTAATAGAAAGTGTTAGTAGGGTATTTGCAAGACCTAGATTTCGTTCTTGCATTTCACTACACTTTAAAGTTACTTTGACAAAAATTCTTCCTCTACTTTCATCTTCTTCATAGCTAAGGGGGGCACACCTATAATTTCTTGGTAAACATATTATGAAGCTGAATTAAAAAAACACTACCCCAACAAGAGTTTGGAATCATTAGTTAGGCAACTACAAGTACCTTTAGAGTTCTCCTAGTACATCCTGGCTCACTGCATCTTTCCTGTGCCTGGGGATTTAGAGACTAGTTCTTAGTGGTCATTTTCACTCTACATTAAAGCAGTGAAACTTTACCTGCACGGCAGTAACATCTATCAGTATTCTTCCCCTACCC
>WEKY01048573.1:1631-15138 GCA_013390045.1 Picathartes gymnocephalus | reverse complement strand
CAAAAAAAAAAAAAAGAAAAAAAATGAAAAAAAGAAAGAAAGAGCTGTTATTCAGAAAATTTGGCCAAAAAAGTTGTATCCAGCTCTGCATCTGATATTCTTACATAGTGCTTCTCCACTTTTTTAATACAGAGTGGGAACAAACATACTGAAATGCAGAACTTGGTGCAAATTCAGTAAAACTATGCAAAAGGACAAGTCAGCACAGAAGACAAAAGGAACTATGATGTTTAGTTTTTAGTTAAAGCTATTAAACTAGATGATAGCTGTGTCCACATCCNTTTCTTTTAGTAAGCCCTAGGATACTTCCAATGTATCTGCTTCTCCTTATGTTCAAAAGTTAATTGTGATCTTGGAGTGGGAAAAAGTAAATGTCATTAGAATAGGAAATCACATGATACAAAATAAATGCATTGTCATTTTTGCATTTCCTTGATGTTCACACAATTTTTATTTTCATATTTTCTTGATATTCACAACTCATAATTTATATTATTGATTAATTTAAAAAGTAAAATATTATATTATTCCCTAAGTAAGCTGGATGTTCTATCAATGATCATGACGTACTTGTTAAACCAAAGGAGCCTGAGATTTTAATGGCAACTGTCACACAAATATGCAAATAACAAATATCTATAGGCTAACACAACAAGTACAGAAACAAAGAAGAATGCTGAAGAGAGAATGAATTGGGGAAGTTTTAGTTTGTTCACAGACAATTCACGTGTGAAATACAAACATAGAGTGTGAGGTGCTGCACTGGTCACTTTTATGACAGCCCATGAATATCATGCATAGTCAATATGAGTACAGAGACAGGTAGTTATGGCAAGTGTTTCTTTAGTTTGTAGGAATGCTAACGTCAACGAGAAGTTTTCCATTTCCTTCACTGGTGTTCAGGCTAGGCCTTTAGGTAGCAGCAGAAGCAGCTAGCAAATTTAATTTTTACTGTCAACCCTACTTTTAAACAGAGGTTCATATCTAGCCATTGCTATGTCATGACTTGTTACAGTGACAATCAGAGTGCTTTCTGGATGCTGCACTTTTGCTTTCTGCAGTCTTCAGTAAAGATCAGAGCATTCAAAATTGTGGTATAAGACAGACTCTGCAAATCTGATGCTGGCAGTAGCCTGAAATAATTGCAGTAGCAAGACTCTTGCTGGAACCTAGCAGCACATTAGTGTGCTAATAAGCACAAAAGTGATACCTGAACAGTAGGATAAATGATGTGGACTGGAATGGCTGTTGCAGATGGGAGAGACCACTGGTGAGTATAAGAAGAATAGGCCGATGCATCAGTACTTGGTTTATATAATGATTTGTAAAAAATTCGCAGGTTTGAAGAGTGGAAGGAATTTATTGTGACTCCTGTTAAGTTTGGGTTTCCAAGGTACTGTTGATCACTTATTGGGGTAAAGCATTTCTTTTGAATGAAATTTAAATTCCCCTTCAGAGATATGAGTGAAATTAGATGGTATTTTCTGTTGTTACGTTTGAATTTTAAAAGTAAAAGGTACATAATCTTCGCAAAGACTAAGATGCACTGGGTTCATTACTTTGGCATTTCCCATGAGATCTAAAGCTGACTTCTGGTTCTCCAGACATTCTAGAGTATGTCAATCCAGGAAAAACATATTTGAAAAGGATCTTACATTCCTTTTCCAGATCTGAACTTGGTTTTCTGCCAAAGTGGTTTGAAGTAATCTCTTAGCCAGTACATATCGCAGACCTTCGCTTCTGAGCACAAAACCCATAATCAGAAACCCCTGAAGTGACCTAGAGATAACATTCCACCCTGGGACACTGGAAGATAAAATTGGGTGAGTTTGGAGTTTCCTGATTCCATACAAACAGCAAAAAAGCTGAAGTTTAGAATTTTTGAGCTAAGGTTGTAGCATGTGGATTAAAGAACAAGCCTGATATCAAGAAATAGACTATTCTTTTAATGATATCTTAAAAAAATATCCCAAACAGTCTGGAGTGCCTTCCCGGCAGTTATGGAGTGATCCCAGGAACACCCAGCGGAACAGTTTCATGTGATCTCCACATTCATGTGTGTCCTTACATTTTGTTTTCTTGCAGGCAACAGGAATTTTGTGCAAGTACCTAAAACAGTAGTTGCAATGTACTAAGTCACTAGATGAGCTTAGGTGCTACTTTGAGAGCAGTCTTCGCCCATACTTCAGGCTGTGATTCTGATTGAATGTCTGGAGAGGGTATGTGGGATGCATGATGTCCCTTAAATGCCCTTCGCACTGTAGTGTAGCTGTATCTTTTGGTCTTATACTTTTATACAACTACTTCGTATTTACTAACTTCAGGCAAGATTTTTGCCTTAAAAATGCACATAGTCATTTTCTCTGTTGTCAGAACAAGTTCAGACACATATGTTAAAAGTGATTTTAAAACAATTCATTCATTTCATAAAGCACTTGAATGATTACCTGGCACATATGTGAACTCTGTCTAATAACTGTAGCATTTATTTTGGTAGTTTTCTGCTTCAAAGTCTGGCACTCTGATGAGTCCTGACCACTTCATAAAAAGCAAATGACAGCATTAATGTTGCCAGCAGGAGGGTGTAAGCCACAACCATTTGAAAAAAAAATGACATAGCTCTTTTTAGCTGAGCCTCTCCCTGGGTGTTGATTGCTATGGAAAAGAGAGGTGAGAATTAGCTGCTTTTACAAATGTCAATGTTCTTAGAAGGTTCAAATAACAAGAGGTGATGAAAAGTATGGCAACCAAATCCTCATCTTCTGACACTAATCTTGTCACTTCTGTGACATTCTTGGCCTCTTCCAACCCAGCGTCTGGGAATTTGAGACTTAATCTTTGGTCTACCACGTGTTGGTGCAGAATATAGCTGCTGAGAAATGAGACCAACCTACAAATGGGGAAAAGATCTATTTAAAAATAAAAAATCCCAGCCCCCTCATTCTTCCTTAGCACAGGCATTTTTAGAACCAGATTTTAGTCTCGTACTGACCACTTAATACTTCGTAAGCTGTGTTGCTCACTACAGACAGGCAGGAATGTTTTGCTGTTTGTGTTTAAAGCTGTCATGCCATCATGCATGCCTCTGCTGAGAGCATCTACTCATTCAACACCACTGTGCAGTTCACATTCTTATTCTTCATTTCAGGAAAACTCTGTCTGGATTGTTTAAATAGCAGACCATAAGGGAAGTGAAATAGTATGAGAATTAATTATCCATCAGTGAAAACAAGATTAAATTTGCTTAGTATTGTAAGAACACAGTTCTTGGCCTGAATAGGTGGTGACCTGTTAGCCCTTGTTGATGGTATCATCTTCCCGTTTGGTCTGCATTCCTGAGAGTTTAGCTGGGGTAGAGATTCCAAATACTCACAGAATTGCAGAATCACAGAATCACAGAACACGCTGAATTAGAAGGGACCCACAAGGATTATCAAGTCCAAGGGCTGGCCCTGCACAGGGCCATCCCCAAGAATCACACCATGTACCTGAGAGAATTGTCCAAACTCTTCCTGAACTCTGTCAGACTTGGTGTTGTGACCACTTTCCTGGGCATCCTGTTCCACTGTCCAGCCACCCTCTGAGTGAAGAACCTTTTCCTGATATCCAGCCTAAACCTCCCCAACACAAATTCAGGCCAGTCTCTCGGGTCCTGTCACTGGTCACCACAGATAAGAGATCAGTGCCTGCCCCTCCTCTTCCCCTCACGAGGAAGCTGTAACTGCAGTGAGGTCTCTCCTCAGTCTCCTCCAGGCTGAACAGACCAAGTGCCCTCAGCCTCTCCTCACACGGCTTCCCCCCAAGGCCCTTCACCATCTTCCTGCCCTCCACTGGACACTCTCTAGTGCTGTCCTTCTTACTCTGTGGCACCCAGAACTGCCCCCAGCACTCGAGGTGAGGCCGCCCCAGTGCAGAGCAGAGGGGACAATCCCCTCCCTTGCCCGCCTGGCGATGCTGTCCCTGATGTCCCCAGGACACAGGTGGCCCTCCTGGCTGCCAGGGCACTGCTGGCTCATGTTCAACTTGCCATCGACCAGGACCCCCAGGGCCCTTTCCATGGCACAGCTCTCCAGCCTCTCATTCCCCAGTCTGTCCGTACATCCAGGGCTGTCCCACCCCAGGTGCAGAACCAGCACTCTCCTTTACTCTTGAACTTCATAGGTTGGTGATTGTCCAGCCTTCTCTGCAGGGCCTCCCGGCCTGGAGGGAGTCAACAGCTCCTCCCAATTCTGTATTATTTGTGAACTTTGTATCCCTCCCAGTCTCACAGCCAAGGCGTTCATGAAGGTGTTGAAGAGCACAGAGCCTAAGGTGGAGCCCTGTGGATCCCTCCTAGTGACAGGTCCCCAGTCTGATGTCACCCCATCCACTGTAACCCCTTGTGCCTGACCCATGAGCCAGCTGCTCTCCCATCACATGATGTGTTTATTCAGCTGTGTGCTGGACATTTTGTCCAGCAGGACATTGTGAGAGACAGTATTGGAAGTTTTACTGAGATCCAAGAAGATCACATCAACTGGCTTCCCCTGATCAGCTAGGTGGATTACCTTGTCATAAAAGGAATTCAAGTTTGATAAGCAGGAATTTCCTCTCATGAAGCTGTGCTGGCCATGACCAAAGACTGTGTTGTCTTTCAGGTGTTTTTCAATACCTCTTAGAATAATCTTCTGCATTACTTCACCAGGCACCAAAGTGAGACTGGCAGGTCTGTAGGTCCCAGGGTCATCTTTCTTGCATGCCCTTCATTTACAGGTTGTACAGTTTGTGGTGGGATTGTGCTCAGAGCAGTAGAGTTACTGCCACTGACTCCTAGGTCCCTTAGCTTATGGGGGCCTGTAGTGCTCAGGGAATTACCTGCTTCTTCTCAGTTACTGCTGCTGTAAGGTATGAGGAGGCGATTGTACCAACTTCGCAGTAGCTTTACATGCCATAATGCCTGCCACATTGGAGGTGTTGCTGGGTAACGGTTTTAGACCTCATATCTTTTTTATTATTAATGATGTATATCATACACTCAGCACAAGATATCTTCCCCAAGATTTTAGTGTCTCTTGGAGGTAAAGTCCAGTAACATGCCTTTTGCAGCTTGCTCAGAAATTAAGCTTTTAATATCAAAACTTGGGCTGCTGGGAGCCTGAGATATTCACATAGAAATATGATGAAGCAACAAGGTTTACCTCATCCCTGCTCTTCAACCCCTGCTTGCTCCCAATGGCTCTGCTCTAAGATGGCTCTGTTTAAAGCATCTTTTTCTACAATCTGACCCTTTGACACTCCTTTGCATCCAACCCACTGAGGTCAGGAGACAGGATGCAACAGTGAATCTGTCCAGGGACATACCCATTTAGCTTCACTCTTGCATTTCTCCCAGACTTGAAGGCTTGCTACTTCCCCACACAGTGTTATGAACAGATATTTCCTCTTCCCAAATTGCCCCTTGTTCCTTGCTTGTAAGGTGAAGCGCTTACCTAGATGCTAGATGTCTTAACAACTACAAATAGGGGCCAAGAACTGGAACCCTGGTGTCCCAGGTGCTCATGTTTTAAGCTCAAGTTCAGAAAAAGTTTGTCTCTTAGAAATAATTCTTGCAAGTGACAGTGAGGGACAAGGGCTTAGCTTGCTGCCTCTCATCATGCAGAGTGTTTTTGGAGCATCTGGGCCTGCTCTCCATCAGAATGACCTAATTCTACATGCATCCATATTGATCTGATCTGCGTCATCATCGGTTCAGTGTTCATTAATGCAATTGGGTGCAGAAAGCTTTCAGGGGAAATAAATGAAGAGAGAGAATAATATATGCTGTACTCTTAGAGTGGGAGTGAAATTAGATTATTTTTGTGCTGTTCAGTTGAAACCTACTCAGTGACATTTTAGAAAGGTTGTGTGCAAAGGCCCTCCCTCTCTCTCCTTCCCATTCCTTCTCCCCTTTTTCTCTTTCTCTTGCTCCTTGTCATTGTTGTTGTCTTCCTCCTCCTCCTCCTTCTCTGTACAAGGCAGTGGTGGTGATGGTGTGCAGTGAAAGGTACCTCCCCAAGCAGCCTCTGCCTCTGGCAGACAGCAAAACCCCTCCTGCCACCATTTGGCATGACAATACAGGCCAGCAGTTTCTCCCACAGAGGGCACAGGGCAGTGTGCAAATCCAGGAATAACTTTCCTCTTAATTTCAGTGTTGTAACTGCAATTCTTCAATGGAATCACTCCCAGTTTATCTGTCTGAGTGAAAGATAGCACATGCACTGAATTAATTTCACAGATTCTACACTGTGTTGGGCATAAGGTGGTCCATAGAGGAGCAACAACCTTCTTGTACATCCCCACAGGCTCTTGAGAGGATGTATTTGCTCACCTCTTACTTTAGGAGGAAAAAAGCTTGTCTCTTCTTGTTATATTTCTCATTAGAATCAGAACTGCTGGAATTGTTCATGTTAGAGAAGATATGAGGGTGCAGAGGTGTTCTTTATGAGATGAAAAGTTAATGAGATTGCTTTGAGCTAGAGCCACCAACTGTCATATGCTCCCAGCTGGTATGGACACCACACACTTCTCAGTTGAAGACTGAGCACATAAGAAATACATGACAGGAAAGCTATATGTGTGTTATCTGAGAAAATACATTTTATGTACCAAATAACACTACCATGTATTTTTAAAACTATTAGGAGAAAGCACAAAGAATTGTGCTCTGAGATTTGGTGCAGAGTGTTACTTTATGCTGGTGTCATTTGATATTATTCAAACTCCGTTTTCATTCTCCACAAAGGCAAGGTCCCTGACCATTGCTGCTTCCACTGTAGGACCGCTGAACTACAGCTGAACACAGCAGCAGGATATGCAACAGATAGAAAATACACTGAAATTAGGGAGATGCAAACTATTTACAAACATTTGGTTTGACCACAGTACAGCAATTATTTTGTTGTGTGATATTAATAGAATTATGGAAATAGACTTAGTTGTATCACTGCTTCCAATTTCAATAGGAAGATATAGCAAAAAAGATGCAAGAGAACAGTTAACATAAAGGAGACTTGTAAAACAGAAGTGGAGAAAAACCTGAGGGAAACAGTTGTTCAGTTCCAACATGCAGTCTGTGCAATTCACAGCCATACTGAAAGAAAAGCAAAAATGAAAGAGAGGTGTATATGTCAAAAAAGTAAGCAAGCTGATGCGTATTCCTCTCTCTCTCTCAAAAATTTGCTTTGCATGGTTAGTGATTCCAGTCTGCTGTTGCCATGTGGGATTCCTGACCCCTCAGTCACATTGATTCCCTCCCCATTTAGGCATATAATTATTAATAGGAAAAAGAACTTTTCCAGGACAGAGGAAAAAAGGAAAGGAAAGTTTTATCATACCAGTTTTCAGGAAATGGAAGGTAAGAAATATGTAGCACCATCCTAATATGTTCCTGTATTAATACACTCCAATAATCTTGTATAATTCCATGACATCTAGAAACGTAACAAGATAAATTCTTTTGCCTAAGCTGCTGTCTTTGACATTGTGGCTGTCCAGTTAACTAAAGTACAGCAAAAATGCATGTTGTAGGGGAGAGAAGAAAGTTCTTTGTAGATGCTGTTAACAACTTACCCATACAGCTGACATGAATGCACCCTAAGTCCTGCTTGATCTTCTTAATACTATGTAATCCTTAATTATCTATTTTGACATCTAATGAGCACACAACACGTGTGTGAACTCCCAAGGCATGTATCTGTCCTGCCTTTCTAATCCTGTTATCCTGGCTGTTCCTCTGCTAACTCTACTGCTGTGAGGGACTCACAGATAAAATGTCTCTCCTTGCTGCTGTGTCTCTGACATTTAATCATAATAATTACTCTCCATCATGAGGAGGATCTGGAAACAATAAAATCTTCCACCTGTTGACATATGTTGAAGTCTGCGCATGTTTTTAATCCAGGGTATATTTTGCCAGTCTGGTGCTGAGCTTAAAAGGCCATTGCAGACCTTTTAATGATGTAGATGTTCTTGGTTTGAAGAGACAACTGAGCAGTGCTCTATTTGACACAGCACAAAGCTATGGCATTAGAGGGGGGAAAAGGACAGATGATACTTACTCATGAGCAAGCAGGCACAGATTTTTCCTTGAAGAGAGAGAGAAACAATCCTTTCCTTAACACCTGATGTTGCCAGGCTCTCCTACCTGAGTAGCAGCAGGGTTGTAGTCCTGCTAGCTGTTTCTCAGTAACAGATTGATGGAGTGGTCCCTATACTTCCTGAACCACAGAAGGAGATTCAGAGATTTATTTTTCCTAGATTACTTATTCTTTGAAGGCTGAGCCTTAGTAAAAATTAAAGTCTAAAAAGCACAAGGAATTAACCATGTTGTGCAAGTTAAAATATGGTGATTCCAACTAAAATCCCTGCATTATTAATCTCTGCTTCACTGACATCACCATGTAACTTGCTGCATTGCCACTAGTCTGAATACTAGGATGAATTTAATGATGCTGACATCAGTGGGGCTTGGAGTAGCTTTCAGGATCCAGCTGGGATAATTCAGAGGGGCATCTAACCTCTTTGCAAGATGTTACAGCTCTTAAATAACTGTGATCAACCCTTTCTCTGGTTCCATTAGATAAGCAAACTTTGGTAAGAGCAGCAGGTAAGCGAATCTTGATAAGAGCTGTAGACATCCTGCTTTCAACTCCATCAGAGTCCTCCATTTCAGCAATGGCAGGTGGAAATTCAGAACTCATTAATTTGGGTCAGATCGGCAGATACCTGAATAGAATCTATGTCACCCAGCAGAACAGCAATAAGTCAAAATGTGGTATCACCAGGGCATTATCATGAGGGACAGGCTTGTGACAGTGGTGGCTGCTACAGCACATCTACCATCTCATGGAATTTGGTGTCATTTGTGGTGATGTGCCTGTTATTAGAGCACACTCTTGAAAGGAGGAGACACATCAATCTTCACTAAAATAGCCACACTCAGCAGCAGTTCATGACTACAAGAGATGCTTGTAGTCTACCCAGTGCAGTGGACATTGTGCAAGCAGTTTAGAGTTGAGCAAAGAATAGCAATGCAGTCATCAAAAGCAGTTCTGGACACAAGGTATTTTCTGCTTTTGACCTAAGGTGCTGAAGTCACTACAGATCCCTCTTTGAAGTTACTATGCCTAAAGCTGTTTTGAAAATCTCTGCACTGTGCTCCACTGCGTAGTGTAGACAAGCACGTAGATATTAGTGTCTCCCTTGACTGAAATACGGGTGAGAATGGTCCTTCCACAGCACTGCTATGTTTGCATGCAGCTTAGTGTTGAGGTGCTACTAATTTTAGACACCAAAAGTCTAGTACTGGGAAGGTGCCTTGCACCCTATGGAAGTCTTAACTTATTGTTTGATGAATGCAGCATTTAGGCACTTTTACAGTCTTATGGTAAAGTCATATCTTACAGAGATTTAGTGAGGTTATAAAAAGGTCAGGGTGAATTTGTGACAATACTGCCTATCAAGTTTATTCACCTTCTTAAGCACAACTTACAACCAACCCAGATTTCTAAGTCCTCAGCCGTGTATGGCTTTGACATTCCTTTGACACGCAACCTTTCCAGTTCCTGAGACTTTCTTGAAGCCGAGGGCTAGGAGAGAGACCACTCTGCTGGGCAGCTCTGAGTGCCTGGGTGCTGTCTAGACGACAGATGGGGTCTATGCAAATCACATGGAGACACAAGCTAAAATGAGTTGTCTAACAGCTAAAAGGCAGAGAGCAGAAGGGGAGAGACCATCTTCATACACTGCCTAGTCTCTACAGCTGATCTTATGAGTGAGCCTAATCCATTTGGGGACAAGGCAGTCAGGTTAATTCACACTCCCTCCCTGTTGTGGGTTAACTAATCTCTTTGACTTCAGATTGAAAGGGGAAAGAAATGTTCACCGTTTCAGCTGAGCAGTGGTAACTAGCAGCTCAGGGTTCAAGAAACACCCCACATCCGGCCAGTTCTGGCAAAGCCGCAAGCGCTGTGCCTGCTCCAGAGGAAGAGTAACTGCTGCAGTGCTAATCTCAGTAATTACAGCTTCATGAAAACGGCTGCATATACTCTGGAGTTTATGCAGTTGCTCTAAGAATTATTTAGAATAATTTTTTAACAGATCAGAACTAATGGTGTGAGTACGATAGTAAAATGCAGGGTTAAATTATAAATGCTGGCAGCAAGGTTTACTGCACTGACGGATAGGTTCCCTAAACCTTTATTCTTGTGACCTTTATTTCTGGTTATTTTTAGGATTCACAAAGTGTTCTGAAATGGACAAGACAACAGTAGGTGTGAAAGAGATATGTTTTCAGGATGATGGGTTATATGGCTTCTAGTTCTTAGTAATCATGAAACTATAGGAGGTCTCTCAGGAGGTAAAAAATACTTGTATATACTTGTATATGCATGTAAATCTGCATGGTCCTAATGGTCAGTGAAAAGGACAAAAAATACAGTTCTGTGCAGCAGGAAAAGAAAAGAAAGAACTGAAAAGAAAGAAGCGAAAAGAAAGAAAGAAAGAAGGAAAGAAAGAAAGAAAGAAAGAAAGAGAAAGAAAGAAAGAAAGAAAGAGAAAGAAAGAAAAAAGAAAGAAAGAAAGAAAAAGAAAGAAAAAAAGAAAGAACTATTCCTTGTGAAATAGGAATTTTGCACCTATTGTAAAACCATAGTAATTCCCTCTTTGTGTTATGATGACATACACTTTAAGATACAGTGGATACGTTTTATTGTAGAACTAAGTAAACAGGACTCAGACTCAGGTAGATACTAAGTGGCTGCATAGAAAGAAATCCGATCTGGGAAAGAAGCTTTAATTAGGAAAGGTTAAGGCATAGCATTGCATGCTAAATGAGAAGAGCACACCAAGCACAAGGCTCAGAAAAATATTCCATTCTTGGACTCCCTAGGACTTTTAGAGCTAGAGCACTGGACATCTCAGCTGTGGAGACCCTTATTTCACATTCAAATGTGTAATCCTCTTCTGCAGCCTAAAAAGGTGGCCTCACAAGGAATCTCATGGCAAAGATGACTTCTCACTATCTATTCCCTGTGAGATGAGTTGTTGAGCTGGGCTGATTTCCAGTAGCATTAAAATAGGAAGTAGAGCATACCATTTTTACATAGCAAAATGTGTACTATTTTTGTATAGCATGTTTTCTTCCAAGAGTTTTTTGGATACGTTTCAAAGACAAAATAAATCACAAGCATGGTTTTATTGGTCTGAGCCATGTACTGTTCAGCTGGGGTCCTGTTGGTCATGTTTTGAGATGTTAGTGGCTCTATCTGCTGAAGTCTCCTCCTGGCCAAGCGTGTTGTGTTGTTGCAGTGTGAGAAGGCATTGCTGCTGGACACTGGAAGGATGGATGCAGGAGAGCTTTTGCTTAATGAAATATTAAGACTTGAGAGGGAGAGGCAGGGACAAGGGATGATTCTCTATGGTAGCGAGCTGTAAGTCATAAAAGAAAAAAATCCATCTGTTTAAGGAGCTGTGGTTGGTACTGACATGTGCTGCTGTACAGTGGCTGAAATACAATTTTGCCATTCTCCAAGACAAGGAGCAGAGCTTTTGAGAGCATGCAGGGGAACAGCTCCTGGCCCAGATCAGACACAGCCATGCAACTGCAACTGCAACACAGAGGTGCAGCCCCACTCTTTCGGTGGATAACCCTCTCACCAATCCCACGTGCTCCAAGCCCATTGAATAGGACTCTATTCAGAGAGAGCATTGCACTGCAGAACTATGGCCTGACTCAGATTTATGCCTGAACCACATTAGACCATTTTGGCAGTGTCATCAGGTCAATCAAGTGCGTATAAATGGGAGTCAGCATTTGCAGTAGCTCTAAAAGACCAAGGAAAGCTCTGGCAGCTGAGCAGTAACTATTCAGCCTGCAGTATTTTCTTTCCTTTATTTTCATTGGCACATCGTGTAATTTATACGGCAGCTTGAGTGTTTGTGGTGCTTTGTAACAGATAAAACATTCTACTAACCATGAAGGGAAATAGGACGTGAAGAGACAGAGAAGAGTGCAGGTGGAGAGGATGCTTCAAACATATAGAAAAGAGGAAAAAACAAAAGCCCCTGATGAAATTAAAGAAGGTATTCAGTGGCGTGGGAAATGGAATCGTGACAGTACTGGTACATGCTTAAGGAGGAAAATACAAGAGAAGACAGACTGAAAACAAAATTGCATTATCTTGAAGAGAAATAGAGGAGGAGAGTAAAATTAAGGGTAGCAAATAATCTGGAGGGGTACTGGTAGTAGTGGCCAAGAGAAAGGAGAGGCTGTTAGTAATGCACAAGTCTACGCTGCTTAAGTCTGTTTTAAATCAATCACACAGGGAATAATCTCCTGAACCTAAATATGGTAGAACTGCTAGAGCCTGGACATCCTTGCAGAAGCAGGTTGGTCAGGGGACCACAAGACAGAGAGCTCTGTCTGCTCAGCAAAGTGTACACAGGAAAGAGTATAGAATATCTTTCCACAGCTTGACAAAACAGAGAAAGGTTGAAGGGATGGAGAATATGTGAGCAAAATAGTCTGGAAAGAACGGGCTCTCTTTTTTTTTTCCCCTAAACGATATCTAGTGTTTGCCTGTAACAAAAATTTAGATTATAGAGGATTTGCAAAGTCCGAACTGTCTTGATGTACTAACCCTGTACTATACTGCTAGGAAAGATGCAGGTGGCAGCCTTTTCTAAATAAAATTAAGGATGCTAGTGAATGTTATGTAATGTCCTCATTGCTAGAAGCCAAAGTCCTGGTGTCATCAAGTTTTGTGGGAATAGGCTCTACCAAGGACTAATATCTTAGGATTTTCTTTTCTTGAGTGCATTTGTACAGCTTTGGTAGCTGGCCTCCAGCCAGTGTGGTAGGATTGAATACTACTACAAACATTTATAATGGAAAATGGTGATGGATAATTGTAGTAGGATGTTTATGTAATCTCCACAGATCAGTTTTATTTGTATTAAGTCACTGCTTAATAAAACTTAGAATTCACATGGCATGAAGTGCTGTTAATTAGGAATAAAATTTGAATTTTTCACGTATGCCTCAGAAGTCTCATCCTTTCAGAGCCATTCTGAATGTGCTACCATTGTTCCTTGTTTAGTTCCAAGGGAAATATCTGGTTTTGATCAGTTTTCTCCCTGTTGTTGTAGGGATTTCTGACTGACAGCTACATTCTTTTTCTTGATTAATATGAATGAGAGATCATCTTAATGCATTAAAGTTAAATATAGATTGAGGATAACTCCACCCACATTTAAAACACAGAGATGTTCAATCAATTCTGTTTCAACAATGTTGAAAATACTCTGCTTCTATCAGGGTGACTCAGTTCACTCTTTCAAAATAGACTGAAGAGGCTCAAAGTATTTCATTTAACATCTCTGACTTTGCAGAGATTTTGCTGATCAAAATTACTTCTGGCTTCTACAACTAGGTCACCTTAATATTTTCTCAGCTTTAAATTTGCTTTGAAGAAACAACACAGAATCAATT
>WEKY01048489.1:318-28712 GCA_013390045.1 Picathartes gymnocephalus | reverse complement strand
TTTCAAACTAAGATCAACAACATCTCCTCAAAGCAAATCATTCATATGCGAAAACACTGTCTATTATACAAGTGCAGGATTGATTGGGCTGTCTCCCATAAAAGCCATTGAGCAATAGTTATTTACTGAAGTAATCTGAAAAGCAGCACTACTCTAGGATCTTGAAACATTTTATGTTTTCTGTGTGCTAGACCATGAACCTTGGCAAGAGAAAAAAGTTAAAATTTTTTTGTAAACTCTGTTCCGCAAACTCTTGAATAGAAGCACAGTATGCTATAAACAATTACACAGAAGTTCAAAATGCTTGTCATGACCCTGCTCCCAACAGCTGGATAGCAGAAGAGCCTAAAATAATCATAAAAATACAGGGTTGATGTTTCAGAGATGATTCATAATGATTTAATGTCTGGGGATGCATTCAAGCATCCCTTAGGTGCCTTAGCGCATTAACTGTAAATTTCTACAGGCAATTCTGAAACTTGAGTTCCTGCTCACTAGAAGACATACTACAGACAGAAAGTGAAGAGATTCCTTTGATTTCAATGAGATTTCCCATTTATAATAAAAAGATTATGACCTGAGGCTGTTTCTCTCACTAATGACACTGGAACACATTTAGCAGCTTTTTACTCTTTCATTCTACCTTGAACTAGAGTTTAGAAAACCATCAGAAGTTTCTACATTCGGGTCCTAAACTGTGCTTAATAAATAAATGTTTGGTTTCAGCTATCTTCAAATCATGCAAGTTTTGGAGGTGGACTTGTTAAGAGTCTCATCCAATACATCATTTATGTATCATATTTATGGACTATTTGATTGTGCTTTATTTGTGATCTGTGCCCCTCCCCAATTCAAATAATCAGCCATGGCAGTTCTGAGATATCCTTGAGGGAACTGAGCTCAGTTCCTCTGCAAAGAGACAAGGGGAGCAGTTTCTGCATCACTAAATTTCAATTTAACCCTTCAAATAAGGTTTGAGTAAGTACTGAAGAGACATGCAAACTCTGTGCTAATCTTCTTCAGAGGAATGAAGTTCATTCTACTGTGATTATCCTTTACTGTGTATCTGTACAACTGTAACTCCCTGACCAATGGAAACACCATTCTTAGGACAGTGTTCTAGACAGTGCTGTTAAATATTTTATTTTTCCTTTTAATAATAGTTTGATACAAGGGGTCATTGCCTTTGTGCTGTTGGGATTTTTTTAAAAGGACTCTTACTACTGTAATGAACTTTGCAATGAACTATCTTATCTTGTAATATTAACAGTTTAATTCAAAGTTCACCTTTCATGCATATGCATCAAAGCATTAGTATAAAAGCACTTGACAACAAACGTTTTAGCTAAAGTCCACTGCAACACCATAATTTGACTAATTGTACTGACAAGCCACAAAAAACCCATATCTTAATTGATTCCATTCAAAATACAAAGCTAATACACCTTTTTGTTTTTTCGGGCTGAAGAAGACACATTCTCTGTCTGAATCAATTTTTACTTATATTCAACTTTTTAATAGCAATTGAAAAATAGATAATGAATCATTAGCATCACGAGAAAAAATATCAAAGTATATTGCAAAATCCATAATGCTGGCTGACTATAGAAGTGTGCTAGTTTTCTTTCCCTCTGCTCCTTTCATTTTTCTTGCATTGACACATATTCTTTCATGGCATGATTAGAAAGAAATGCTAACCTAATGAAAGCATCATCACAATATATTGTAAGTGTTCTGTGAAACAAGTATTTTTCACAGCCATGATGGCACAGGCTTAAAAACATGCTTTTGCTTTTCAAAGATACATGCTGAAAAACGACAAATGTCAAAATGTCAGTATAATCAGATGGGACCAGAGAGAAAGCAGGCATATATCCCAGCCACTTGCCTAAGAAGCTGCAGCAGAGATCCTTATTACTATTTCAATTGTAGCTGAAATGTATTTCCATGCAGACAAATTGTGGGAGTATGTGCACGGCACTTAAGTTCTGCTTTTGCATCCTGAGGCTTATTGCTAGAGCCCCTCCATTTAGGTTATTTTTGCCATGAATGGGACATGCTTTATATAATTCAACATATGGCAGCACAGACACATCGGAGAGGTTTACAGTGATGAGTCTGACAAGAAAATTATTTCTGAAATGAGCTTAAACACTTGAGTAAGGCACTCTGAGTTAAGAATTGCTATTACTATTCTAGTAGCATAAACATCCAATGCACACACAAAGGAAGAAAATGATTAGGAATCATTGAATCATTTTGCCAGAGCAGACCAGCATCCATTCCTCCCATGCGCACAACCTGCTTTGTTTTGCCAAGACTGTCTCTCCTGCATGCAAACAACCTACATGCTCTTTACAATATACACATATATAAGTATATATACGCACTTATTGATCAGTCTCAGCTAAAAAAGCTATTTCAAAGTACTTTCATGTCTTAAACAAATAACTAGGCCTATATGCTAGAAGGAAGCAAAAACCAGCACTGTGATAAGAGCACACCTATGGCAGTTTGTTGCTGTTGAGTCAGACTACAACACATACATACACTGACAACTTCAGGAAAGGCAAAAAGCAAAAAGCAAAAGCATTTTTTATTTTACAAGGCTTCTTTTATAGAGTCTTTGGCAACTTGTGCTATATCCCCATTGGCTTCTATGTTAACACCCCTCAAACTATTGGCTACATGCTATTAACACCCATCTAAAACAATTCTAAGTGAATAACAGCCTCCCTAGGGCAGCTGTGTTTTTCTTCATCTATTGTTTATGGTTCTTGCTTCTTGTTGATGCTGAGTTTCTCATAGGCATATGACAATATTGTCCAAGTTGACGTCTGAGAAACTTTCTGGCCAGCTGTCGGCTTCCACAGCAATTGGCATAAATAAACTATGCATTTTATACTTCAGCATCAAATTTTTAATATGATTTGCTAAGGAGATGTGTGTAATCACCTTGTTCACAAGCATGTTTTTGTGTCTGTTTCCTGTCTCTTCACCCCATTTCCTAGCATGGTCTATTTCAAATACTTGTTGAAATATGAGACAGGAGCAGAGGTCTCAAAGATTCAAATATCTCAAAGATATTTCAAGAAAATAAGGTAGAAGAGATATCTTAGCAGGAAAAGTCTACAGAAAGTCCCATTTGGGAAAACACTGGGCAGAGCTTACAGCAAAGCCTACACCGAAGTCAGCTGACTGGGAGACAAACCTGAAGAAAACCTGGCTCCTCCTTCCAGAGCTCATAAATCTCCTTGCAAAGCCTAAAGAAAGGAAAAGATGCAACTCGTGCATTTCAGCAGCTGGACAGAGAAAGGCAAGAGAGCTCATCTGGCTGACCTTGAAGGAGGTTGTGCTTATGAAGCTGAGTTTGTTTCTTCATCTACACCAAACATGACAGTCTGTGAACTGAGACAACCAGCATCCAACACAGGTGCTGAGAGAAGGATGCCAAAACAAGAGTCATGGCCAGGTTTGTGAGTGAAAGCACTGGCAGGGTCAGGCTGTTTAAGAGATGGGTTCTACTCTCTGGATGTCTATTTAAATAGAGAAGAGTGGTTTTTCACGGTTTATGTCTTATGGAATGGCTCGGTTGTTCTAATGTATAATGTACATGTGACATTCCAGTATCCCTATGGAAGAGGAATCTTTCTTCCACCTATAGGCCTAAAAGAAGCCAACTAACACTTAACCTCTTAAATTAGTGCCAATGAAGGAGTGATTTGGTATAATAGGGTGAACGTTTTTCATGTGAACTAATAAGAGCATTTTAAGATCTGTATTGAACTTCAATAATAGGGAGAAGTAACTGTTATATGCAAAGAATAGAGAAGATAAAGATATTTGTTCACTTCCATATCTCTGTTGGCTTGAATATCACTAGCAGAAAGTCAACAGCACAGGTCAATGAATGGACTAAAATTTCACTTTCAACATACTAAGTCTTACTGAAAGGAAGTTGTAGAATCTGAGATGCTTGAATTATATTCAACTCTAATACTATTAAGTGATTCATACTGTATATTATAATCAAAACAGGTATTGAATAATTATCTCTAAAAGATTATTAGAGAATAATGTGTTTATGTGAATACTAGCATATTGAAATATGCGTATTAAAATGAAACAGTGTGGCAACAGCAACAAATTGGAATAAAGGATAATGTTTGACTTACTAATGTTTGACTTATTTATAGAGTAATTTAGCATATTCTAAATACTCTTAGGAATTTTTTTTTGTTTATTAAATGCATATTTACTAGTAAATGGAAGGTGCTTTCTTTATGGCTGGCAGAACTGTTACTTAGAGCCACGTTCAGGACTTTACCGCAAAAGTTGTTATGTTTAGCCTATTTGATGTTTTCCATAAAATCCTCCAAAGACAAAATTCTATCCTATGCTTATTCCACAAAGTGTTACAGAGCAGCATGGAAAATCGTCTAAGGCAATTCTATATAAATCATCACAATATATTACACACACACATATCTCAGACTTACTGATAAATGTAAGTTTTCTCATATCAGAGAGTATCTTGCTATTACAGATATTTAGTATTTAAAATATTGTAAAACTTGGTGACCATACCATGAGCTTTCAAAATGGTAAAAAAGGAAATTACTGTGAAATACACAAGATGCCATTTTCCATCAGGCAGTTCAAGAAGGAGCTATATTATATATATGCGTATGTGTGTGTGTGTGTGTCTGTGTGTCTGTGTCTGTGTTAGTTTAACAGTCTGTTCTGGGGTAAAGAAGGTGAACATAGCAATTCTTCTGCCTGAGGTTGTATGATTCCAAAACTGCAATTAAAGGAGAAAACATGCCTTTGTTAAGAACGTGCACCCTGTGAAGATCAATATCCTTGATATTCTGAGGTGTACATATCAATCCAGTAAAGCATCAGCCTTGTGACACGTGATGGTGTTGGACAAAGATGTGTTAAGAGTAAGAAATGGTCCAAAATTATTTCACTAAAACTCCCACAACAGTCTCTAAGTATCTGCTACGATTACCAGCAGTGAGAAACATAATGATTGTGAATACTGGAGTGGTTTTTTTTAAGAGCACCACATCCATGATAAAAGTGTTGCTAGTTACCATAGCAGTGTATGGTATAGGAAAAACACAACTACAACCACAACCACAACCAACCACACTGGTATATAATTAGGTGATCAAAAGATGTAAACACAGAAACTCCTTTGAGTGTTGCCTAATGCAAGGTGTTGGGACCACCTCCTTCCATTGACCACTGTGGGGCACCCAGGCCTGGCATCCTTAAGCAGCAGTCTCAAAATGCCTAAACGGGGGCAAGATGTAAGAGTAGACTCTGACAGGTGTGAGGAGGTCTCTAAGTGTTAGGCTGCCAATTGTGTTTGACTTGGACAATACATTTTTGCTCAGGTATCACTGTCCTCCTTTCTGAAAATGTGACCCTTTAAATGACCCCCTTCCTGTGTCTTCTCCTTCCTTTCTTCTACTTATTATTCTCCCCTCCTCTTCAGCCCTTTGCCCTGACCTTTCCCACATGCTGTTAAGCCTGATTTTTAAAGCAAAAAGTAGTCCTACTTAGTGCAGTTTAAGTTAGCAGAGAGAAGGGAACAGTTCTTTTTCTACATTTTCTCTGCTCTTTGGACAATTAGTGTTGGACAAGGTTGGTTGGGAGCAGGCGGCAGAGTCCCACCTAAGAGATTTATAAGGATTTGGTCAAAATGTTATGTGGAAATCAATATTGCATTAATATAATATGATATTACAATATTACAATAATACAATATTACAGCAAAATCAGCAAACGAGAAGGATCTTTCTTACTGGACAGATTGGAAATGTTTAAAGGCAGATTTAAGGGATGACAGTTCTTTCTTTCAAGACCAGGGGAAGACGCTAAACAGAGTGTGTTTTCAGAACTGGTAGTTTCACTTGGAGAAAGAAGGAAAAATCATTGTTCATCAAGGGAGTGCCCTCTGTGAAATTCCTGAAGATGGCAAGGGCAGAAAAGTGAGAGCAGAGCAGATTCTTTACAAGAAATTTTAAAAAATGCTTAGAGAGAACAGAGGTCAAAGCATCCATGATCCTGCTGTCAGTTTTCTTAAATCATACCACAAATAGTCCAACTTTGTTCATAATCTGTATCTACATAAAGTCAGCCATGGAAATTAAATAAGCAGTTACTTCTCTGTAGTGCCAATCTATATTCACACACTTAATACTACCAATCCCCAAAATCATGAATATCAGATCTGTCATCTATGAAAAATTGGTTCAGATATTAAAAGAATCTTTATTGCAATATTTACAACATTTAACAACAAACCCAAAAAATAATCCTGGCAGTAACAGACACCAACAACCACTAGCCTGTATCTCTCCAAATATGCTTTTTCATTCTGTCTCACCTTTTCCTTTCTGTGTGTCTGTCTTTTCTATGGGCTCCCTAGCATTTACAATGGGCTGCCTCAATTCAGATGTCTACTGTCTCACAAATCTCACCAAGAAATGGCTTTTTATCTGCTGACACATTTGTACCATCTGGGGGAAAACCAGAAACAATTTGGCAACAGAAAAGAAGTCCCAGTGTAGTTCCTGTGATGTCTTCCAGAAGTCCTTGTTCATAAAAATCAGAATAAAAGCAATTTCAGCTTTGTTTCTCCCACTAAGGGAGAACGTAACTTCTGTGGAACCAGTGACTTCATGTAAATTCACAGAAAGAGTATACATAGACGTCTGTAGAAAACTGAGCTAAAGTTGAATATATTAATACACATTAAAAAAGGCACAGGAATCTACCCTCCAAATAGAAGTCTGTATTAACATAAGGAAAAAGAAAAAGGAAATTCATTGCTATATACCTGTCTAGTAGAAAGGAAAGGACTTCAAGTAATTCCACTCAGTCCAGTGAGACCAAATAAATTTTATTAACATTGCCATTGTTTTCGTTCACAGGTTAATTGTGTAAGCTTGTGCACTGAGAACATAAACCTTGAAAACCTGGGAGCTCAAACTGACTCCAGTTGGTCCAGAGTTTACTTGTCAGTGTAGCAATGTGATCTGTCACCTTTGCATAATTGAGCAGAAACTTCTCAGTGAAACTCACATCCAAGTTCTTGAGATTCATTTGGGATTTGAGATCTCGGGCATACTTCTCTAAATTAGAGATAGGCACCAACCAGAGGTTTCACACCATCTGGCTCTCTTCTACCCCAGAAATTTCAGGGAAGGCAATAAAGCGCAATGCATTTCTTTTGTTCACAGTGAGGCCGCCTCCAGGTTTGAAGTAGAGTGGAAATGGAGCTTTCATGTCTTTGCAAGAAGTTAATTTTAATTGCTAGCAGAGCTCACAGGGTTTTCAGCACTGAGAATTCTTCAGTATGCCTAGCCTGCAAGATGGCAACCAAGATAAATATTCCAACTACATCTACTAAACTACATGTATTTTTCACACATTCAGAGTTGTCCAGGAGTTCAGAAAAACAGGCAAAATAAATGAATAGTTTGACTCAAGTAGTAGGATGAATGGCTACTAAACACATCTCTTTATGAGAAGCTTGCCTCCCTGCTTGTGTCTAGGCAAGCAAGTACAGAAAGAGAAAAAAGCATTGAAAAGAGCAAATGACCATGTGGGTGGCTACCCCAAGAAAGAAAGCCAACAGGAACACACGAAAGAAGTAGAGAGAAGAAGCAAAACACAGGAAGAGTAAAGCACTAGAACGGCAGACATGATATTTTCCATTGCCCATGAAACTCATGTACTGAGAGGTAAAGTAGCCTTAGGTTCTCTTAATGGGAGAACAGTGAAGGAAGAAAGGATTATTAGATTTCACAGTATATTTCTCATGTAACTGAATTCAATAAAGGCTGATCCCAAATATGAGGTTTCATTGTGATTTATCCCCAGTGGTCTTCTCTACATTTCAGAAAATTATGAACTTCATTAATAACAAGAGCAAAAGAGCTGCCATGTAAAATAGCTTCCCTCACACATAAGTAGCACACAAACCACATTTACACCACACTATCAGTTGGAAGTCACACAACCTAAACAAATTTTCAAGACCACATCTCTGACATTAATATTTATTGTAAAAACTCGGACACTCCAGTCCAAGGTCTACACCTTGCAGGACGCACTCAGAAACACATCACAAGACAGTGATTTCTGATGCAGAAAGCTTTTCTTTTTTCAGTCCCAGCACAGCATGATGAGATTTGCTGTATTAACCTTTGAAACAGAGGTTGCATTCACTCAGAAAAGAGTGAATCCAAAAATATCACTGTAAAACTACTACTTTGCTGTGGCAGTCAAGAAGGACAGATTCAAAGAAAGCAAAATGTTCTTTCTCTTCTGTATGGTGAACAGGCAACCAGATCACTAAAGTATCAGCATACTGCACTCTGAAAGCAAAAGACTAGCTAGGTAAAGACGGGGGAATGGAATTGATGTCAAAGTTTATGGAACAAAATGTTTATTTACATAATCCAGAGAATCAAGATCTTTTCATTTACAGGCAGAGGAAGGCCTGAATATGTAATGTATATAAAAGCACTTGGCTAGAAGGTCTTAGGTAGTTTACAGGATCCTCGTGTAACTTAAGAGACAAATTTATTCAACTTACACATTAGTGGGACATAAGAGGTCTCACTCTCAAACAGTAAGTTTCTCAAATCACAACAAACTTGTGCTTTGGCAGTTTTCCGATAAAGGTTGAGCATTTCTTGATACTTCCTGAGAGCATGTTATTTACATACTTGCAGTTTATCGATGTTAAGCTTACCAATGGTATCTTGAGAAGTTTTCTGCTTTGTCCTTGAAGTAGTTTTGTCATTGACCACAATAGGCACTATAGAGTAGGATTTTGAACACTTCTGCTGTTATATTTTGATAGAAAGTGCCTTTCTGTGGGAAAACCACAGATAATAAATCACTGAAATACTAAACTTTGTTGATAGCGCATCTGTTTTGACAGTATGCAGTGTCACACAGTGTGCTGCTGAATAAACTGCCTGTGGAAGAGGCATTCACATCTGTTAAAGGACCTTTGCACACATTCACATGAATTCACATTTCATGTTCCAATTTTTTTTCTGAAATTGTACCTGTACAAAAAGATCCAAAATCTTAGGAACAAGTATGACTGGGATAGAGTATAGCAAATTCAGTAAAGATACAGTTTTCTTTTTCCTCTCCCTCTCAAGAGGTGAAATCAGCAGGCAATCAAGGGAAAACACAATGATGGGAGTTTAAAAGGAGGGCATTAGAGACCAGAAATGACATTACAGGAGACAGAGAGGGAAGCAGAGGGAATCCAGAAAACACAGATATCAGCCAAGAGGAAAAAAGTATTGGTCCTATCAATGACATCTTAAACTTGAATTCACAGAAACCTCTGGTTGATTCTGAGCTGTTGGTACTATGTCCTTCCATAACCTTGATCACGTAATTCTACCACTTTTCATTTCAACTCTAGACACATTACATGGGGACTAACACTTCCCTAGCTACTCAACAGTAATACTGCCAGGATAACGGCAATAATGACTAGATATGTCTAGGCACTCAGAAGGGCCCTATACCCAAAGCTACAGTCTTGGGCAGAATGCTAAAACCTGAGAGAGGCTAACACACAGAACACTAAGAACAAAAGGGAAAAAAAGTAGCACAGATCTAAGCAGAAGCCAGAACAAATAAATAAAACTTAATTTATTCAATTAATCAATCAATCAATCAATCACTTTGCAAATATTTTCCTTTAAGAAGTGTCATTTTTCCTGAACTATATCAACTAGCCCAATGATATTTTACTTAGATAATATATTTTTTATTACTTTCATAAGACCATTTTTTAGAACTTAAATATCTTCCAAGAGTCCCCCATACTCAGACAAAGCAGTTGTTTCATTAGGTTTTGGCAAGAAAGCTCCAGTTTTTCATGTGTAATCAGTCATTAATTTAACTCTCTAGAAGCCTTATTAACAAATTTAATCCCCACTAACCATGACAAAGAATAACAGGACTGTCTTGTTACCTTGTCATTTTACACAATCACTAAACAAACAAAGTGCAGGCATATACAAGGTATTCTGACTCACTGCATATCATCAACCTAAACATATGGAAAGGGAATGGGGCAAACTACCTGAACGGGCCTTGTTGTGCTAACAGGTTTAAAAGGAGGCTGGCCAAGAGTATTCCAGATGGCTGAGTTTTATATTAACTGTTCACGGAGTGAAATGGGCTGTTGCTGTGAGTGATGTCCCACATTAGTAAATGTTGGTCTTTCTCCTCACATAAATCATAAGTTATCTATCTTCCTGATGCTATCAGTCCTCTCAAGATGCCTCAACCATGACAAGAAATAATGAGAGATTAATTGAACTGTTAACCTGTTCTGTAGTACTAGCCATTGGGAGAGGGAAAGATGGTCCTTCATAGAGAATCCTGTCACTACGCCACACCTTGGAGAACAAATGCTCTGAATTAGCTCAAGACTCTACAGAACATATAGAAGGATGAGGTTTTAGATAATTTTATAAAAAAGGATTTATGTATGCAATTGCAGCTCATGCATAAAATGATCTACCACTTTGAAGTGTATAAATGATGACAACTTTAGCAAAGTTGAAGGTACCCCTTAGGCATATGATATGTTTCCAGCCCATGCAATATTTTCCAGGAATAAACATATGCTGCAGCTGGCAGTGACACAAGTAAAACAAGGCAAAGCTACTTGAATATATCAAATACTGGAAAAATCACACACAGCAGTATTGGCTGAGATTGGGGATAAATTATTTCTGTTCCTTGTGAAGAAGAATACTTAACAAAATAATGCATCACCTTGTCCATTTGAACTCATTACTAGAACAAATAAGCTTGTGTGCGCTATAGAAGCAACACCGAGCAAACAGCAAACAGTGTACAGAAGCAGGTGTAGCATGTGGGGGCTTACTTTGAACTAGTCTGGCATCATGGAATGAATGCTCCTGATTTATTTTCATTTGAAGAAACCCTAGTTCATGTACTCTGCGAGTGCTCCATGACAGAAAGCAAGTGCAATCAGAGGAGACAATCAGGATATTCCCTCCAGAAGCACTAACGCTAATATTGACAAAAAGTTTGCTTTCAATGAAAAAGGAAGAAGCATAATACATAGTTAATCAGTGGGGTTTTGTCCTGTAAGAAGGAATTAGATCCTCAAAAAGAACCCCCAAAATTTAGAGTTCAATACTACACACAAGAAAATCCATATTTGTATGCACATTAGTCTGTACAGGCTGGCTTCAGTGGGACTATGATGTGTTGCCATTTCAGCAAAATGATTAGAATGTGTCTTCACGGTTCCCTGCAGATACCTCCATTCATGCTTTCAGTTGAGTTACCTGAGCACAAGGTCCTGAAAGACAGGTCCTACAAAACAATGCAAAATCACATGCTGATATGTCCACATGAATTTAGCACTACATACCATTCATGTTTCTCCAGTTCACTATGCCAGGACTGTCTGCACTTGACTGGATAAACATGGCCTTCACTGTCAAAAGGGCAATGCTTGGCTAAATGGATGGTTTAAGATTCATACCTTAAACAGAGCTGAGCACTGTAAGCCAAGAAAAATGTAGGGGGAACAATGGAACGAAGAGTACATCATTAATTGGTGACAAAAAATAATTTGTGTGATAAGTTTATATTTAGTACTATCAAGTGAAAAAACTTGATAGTACTAAATATAAACTTCATATATATAAAAATATAATCACTTGCATTCATATATTTTCTTTGTCTCTGTTTAGCTGGAATTCAAAATTTGGTATAAAATCCTGATACAAATAGCCCCTTGCTATTTGCAGATGAGTAATTTGAGCCAGTTTCTGGGTTCATGTAAAGCCGATGCATTCAAATGAAGCAACATATGAAAAACCTAAAGAAACTTTCTTACCAGAATACCCACTTTTCATAGCGCCGTAAGTGTAGCAAGGGAAATTACTTGAGTTTTTCCTATTTGAAAAAGATCCTGAATCTATGCCTTCTTAATTGTGAAATGTATTAAGAGTTTTCAGAAATGACATTATTCTCTAATGTTCCTGTCCATTAATGGAGCACATTCATTGTACTTACTAAGATGGTGAAGAATCTTTAGACTAGTGGGAATGAGGGAAAGAAAATTGAAACATTCTCTGCTACAAAACTAATTTCACAAAAATGACAGGAAGTCAGTGGAATCAAAAAGCAGAAGATGTTAGAATTAGGTCTACTCATTTGAGTCAAGTTTGATGCCATCAACAAAGACTGCTTTGAAGAAAATCATCCTGGTCCTCCTGCTCTCTGTATTTTTCCGCAGAGTACGCCCTATTCTTTCTACTGTCTTCTGACTGAATGTCTGTGCCCCTACTATATCCTTTGTATGTTTTCGGAAGCAGGGACTGACGCTTTCCACAGTGCTGGTGTTCCTACTGCACTGCCTCAGATGGCTTTAAAAGGCTAAAGCTACACTATGTTATATTCTGGATGTATAAGTGAATTGCAATCCTTTCAGTTCACCAATGCATATGAAAGGTTGTTGATCTATCAGGGCTTGGAATGCACACCCAAAAGGCACAGATAGCAGGAACNTTTTTTTTTTTTTTTTTTTTTGACTTCAGAGTGCCCCATATCGGTACTTGAAGGACCTGCACTCATCCTAGTATTTTGGAATAACTCAGGGATGGCAAATGCTGCGCTAGTGGTCATCTAGCAGCCTGGGAATTAGCCTGGGATATGAGAGCTGAACACATATTGGGATTTGACCTGATTCAGATTTAAGAATTAGATCTTGCTGTTCTGCATCCATGGGAAGTGTCCTAACACAGATGAAATACATCTGTAGTATGACACAATGATTTTTTAAGTGGAAAATATAAGACATAAAGAGTATCCTAAGTTTTCAGTCTGGAGTGATGGGTTTCGTAAAGAAGACCAGATACTGATATTTTTCCTTAGTCCTAGTTACTAGTACTGAACATCAGATCCCCACATCCTGGCTGAATTTTCCAGACCCTAGGTATTCCTGGGGTGTTGGGTTTCCCTGCTTTTGTGGGGAAAAAAAAACAAACCAAAAAGGGAAATGTCAGAATCCAAGGCACAGAAAGTCTTCAAGGCCTTGTGTCTGCTCACTCCAAGTTTGAAATGCGTACTACATTTGATCTGAGACCGTGGAAAAAGCTTCCAAACTTAGGGACCTATAACAAGGATGTAAGTCTGTAGTTTAAGAAAAGGCGTGTTAAGTTAGATAGTAGGGAGTTTTGAAGTTTGAAGTTTAGATATAGAAGTAGTTATAGAATAAAGTAAGAAGTTTAAAAGGTAGTAATATAAAATAGAATAATATAGAATTGTATGTCAGTTATATGGTTGGATGAAAAAGTCCGCAGCGCAACAGAAATGCAATACAGGTTTGATTAACTATTAGTGTAAAAGTTAAAACAATGTGTGTGTAACATTATAGTTTATTAGCCAATTAACCTTTAAAAGACCTTGTAACCTGTAGTCTTGGGATCACTTTTACACTATGACTAACCTCTGCATTCCTCTGTGAAGCCGTTCGCACGACTTCATGAGATTGTAACAATAAATCACACTTTAAATCATACCAGAGTGATCCTGTCTCTTTCCAACTATCCCGACAGGAAAAGACATTATAGAAAGATTCCTCACTAGCCATGGTCTGTGGTAAAACAGTAAATAGAGATGATTTCCAAAACAAAGTCTGCACCAGTCTCAAGTCTTATGAAGTGGAAAGGTGGTTGAGTTTCACTGTTCATAGTTTCGCTGCCCAAATTGTTCCTACAGAAGTGAACTATAAGTCTGACTGCACTTATGGGACAGCCCCTACCACAACACAAGGACACAACTACTAGAATTATCTTTTTCACATAAGAGATTATGGTGGCTCAAAAATCATCTCAAGACCCCAATTTCCAAACCTTAGTTTGTAACTCAGAACTTTGGTGCCGCTTTCTCCTGTTTCTAGTATTAACCTGCAGACATGTGATCTGAATCAAAACACAGTAGAACAGGGAGCGAGAGAACATCTTCCATTCATTGGTTTGCTGTTTTAAATCCAAGATTGACAGCAGCAATAACTGTGGAGCTGGAGGTGTAGGGAATCAGCATTAGCATGGCTTTCGTGCACAGGCTGCCGGGAGCAGAGGATTCAATACGTGGGTTTGAGCAACCAGGGTGTTTGGAGAAGGGAAATCAAGCAGGTGGTGAATAGGAAAGCTGGATCAGTAAGTGGAAAGAAGCTGTCGGGGGAATCATTAGGAGCAGTTGCCTGGCCAGGTCCCATTTAGAAGCAGCAGCTGTGCCAGCCCGATGAGGGGAGGGGATCTGCTCCACGCCAGATGTGCACAGCGTGAGCACGCTGTGTTGGCTGCCAGACACGGGGAGGAATAAAGACAAAAGCTGTAGGGAGCGTGATGTGGAGAACAAGGGAAGCAGCTGCCAGGTTACTCCAGCAGCCAGATGCTGTGCAGAGAACAGCGTGTACCACTGCTGCAGCCCTGTGATCTCTGAGCTGCTCCTGCCTAGGAGTAAGGGGTTAAATAAATGTCCAGGGGAAAAAATATTTCAGAGGCTGTAGGTGCTGATTAGGCTGATTTCATGCCTTTGTGATCTCTTCCTGCAATCAAGATGAGCTGGTATTTTCTGCTTGAAATACAGCTTAATTTTATCACTGTAGAATACCTAAGAATTATTTCTTGGAGTAGGCACTGGTTTAAAACTGCAGTGAAGGATATTAGATTTTGTTCTGCCAACTACCTTACAAAGTCTGATTTTTCTCTGCATCAGCTCACCTGTAATTCACTCAGAATGGACATGTCTGACTCCTTCTGAAGCTGAGCCATGATGAACACCACAGAACCCAACAGACCAAAAGTCTCAAGACAGTGCCTTGGGACTATAAATATTTATTTTGACTTCCTCTCTTGGTGCTATGTGCTGCCTCTACTCTGTATTCTTATTTCTTTGGCTATCTTTTGCTGAAACTCTTGTAACATATGGTAGAGATAATATTTCTGACCATATGGGGAGGTCTGAGCTTTAGCTGGAATAGTAGAATCCAACAGAATGTTCTGTCTCTTCTCCACTGCAAAATTTCATTATTTTATATTTAATTTTCTGAATTTTTCATTAAGTTCCTGTTTTATCCCACTTTCAACTGTTATATCAGTAAAATACTCCTTGTCAGTTTAGGAAGGCCTCTTTTTTTTTTTTTTTTAATTATAATTTTTTTATACCTAAATCTTTCAAGCAGAATTCTGACACTCCATTCCCCTATTGTTGCTCCTGGCATACAAAAGTACAAACCTCTGAACTGAGCTAAGATAAACCAGCATTTTCTGTACTTCTACTTACATTACAATTCATCAAAGGGAGCATATCTGGTTTACAGAGCTTTGTTCTGCCTGTTCAAAAGTCACAATATAAATAAATATCTATTTTTATTTCTCCCAAGAAATCTAAGCTAACTGCTATAATATATAAAGAAAGTAGGAGCATGTTTTATGCAACAGAAAATTCTATCAGCAACATTGTACAATAAGAAGGATGAGACAAATAATTCATAGTGATTATACTATTATAGAAGTTTAATCTGTCTATTGTCTAAAGCACCTATGACAGGAGACTTCCAGTCTTTTAAATATATTCAATGTTTATGCCATTTTTGAATGTCTAAAGGGATAAAAACAGGCACATACTAATACTTCCTATTTTCTATTCATGGATTGAGTTATGTTGTGATTGATCAGAGAGGTCACATAGCACACATGTTGAATCTGGACAGAAGCTGCACAGAAGAATATTTTAAAGCAAAAAGATGCACATGCAAATGCAAAATATATTCTGCGAAACTGGGTACATTGATAGATGTTCTTTTTAGTCCACTAAAAACATAAAAATAATATAAATAATATTATTAAGATTTTTTTTTATTTTAAAATGTTTAAAAAACATGGAGAAAAAAACAAGCATTGCAGTAAGTTTTATTAGGATATTTTTACACAGCTTTAAAGAAATATTGTATTGTTAAAATGCTATGGACTATTTGTATTTATGCAGACTAATACTAGTGATCCACACATTTAGATAAAAATACGATTCTGTGCTATATTATTATGATTATTAATATTGTTGTTGTTGTAGCAAACACCTCAGAAAAGTTCTATAATCACCTTATGCTTCAAACTCAGATCTTGCGTACAGCTTCAATTTTGTCTTCAATATAAATAAAATCAGTTCTTGAGCTTATAATCTGAATTGCTAGCATGAAATAGAAAAGACCAGACTGTGGTCCCAGCTCAAGACACCTGAGTAAATAGTCCTTTGTGAGTTTGTAGTCTGAATTAACAACAGCATTCACAAACTTCTCACTTTCACATAGCTACAACGAAGCTGGTGAGAAATGATGAAGGTGGATCACGGGCCATTAGTCAAAAATCTGCTTTTCTCGCTAGTAAGTCATTCTTTAACTGCTTACTCCGCCCTGTTAAAACCCCCACAGAAAACTTCTTTTCTATAGGACACCAACCCTCTCTGACTGATTTATTGCCTTCATTTCTCCCTCCTACTCCATATATAATTTGAAGTAGCCAATGAAACACTAAAATGCTTGGTTGAAGCTGATGGGTGTAACACAGAGCCCAACATCAAAACCAGAGGACAGGATTCCAAGTTGCAACATTAAGACACCTTAATAGTAGCATCATTATTGAGTTCATGATTAAAAGATGCTTTGGAATTCCCAGTATTAGACAATATTTAAGAAGCATATCTTGTTTTTCACTGAAGTCAGTATTTATATTTGTGATAACAGTTATCATATGCTTTTACAGAGCTTAGCCTCTACTTAAAAACTACTGTGGCATGTAAATATATCTATTTAACTATGAACATACAACAGAAAGATGTCCAACATATTTGGACAATCTAGGCCTGATATAGACAATATTTATTCAGATGCTTAATCATTGAGTACAAATGGACTCAAATTTTCTTATTTGCCTTTATTTACATATAAGACTTGATCACACAGACTGCAACTCACAAAAAATTTTGTTCACCAAGATATACACTTGCTCAGCACAATGCACTTAGCAAGTATTTTCATGCTTAAAACATTGCTTCAGCTGTCACAGGCACCACAGAAAGGGGAATTGCTTCTTGAACTGGGGAACTGAGACAAGCCACTAGACCAGAAACTGTAAAATGAAAGAGGTAGAAGTAGAGCAAACCTTTCTCTGCCTTTTATTTATCAAGATGAGATGGAAATAGCCTTGTTTCAGAGAAATTTGCATAAAGTATCTTTACTACTTCATTCCAAATCTAAGGAGGCTTAATATAAAAACTAACACACTTTGCACACTAGAAAGAGGTAAAGATGATACTATATTGTAATTGTCTTAGATCGGTCTGCCAATTACCATTTTAAAATAAAATTCTGTTTTGTTCTGAGAAGCTCATCCTGCTTTAGGCAAATTGTGGTCAAGAACATTACTGTGACAGATTTCTCCCCCAAAATAGCAGATTTTTATCCATTTGAGCACTGTCACACAGACAGAGACAGCTAACTGAGGAGTATGGGTGAAAGAGGGACGGCAGAAACACAATGCCTGTACCCCAGGCCACTTCATCCAGCACTTGAATTAACATCCTCAAAGTAGCTCAGTTTCCTATTTTACACATTGTTTTTATCTTGTTTTTGCAAATAATCAGAAACTTCACTGGAATTAACCCTATGACACACTTAAGTCTGACTTGCCAATCTGACTTAGCTTTTCTTCTGCATTCTGCCATAAGCCCTTACAAAAAGGAGTCAGAGAAGCACCTGAAGCACAGAACGCAGAAATATTGGCATCACGCAAAATTGCCTTAGCTTTTATTTTTCATCAGACTACAGTATATATTTCAAACTCATTTTCTGGAAGTATCTCCTTATTATCCACCCTTTACAAGAAAGAATACTTTCCTTGGTCAGAACACCCTCTGCCATAAAAGAGCCATGTAACTACACCTCCTGAACTGATGTTGTGTCTCACCTCAGTTAAATACAGTGAGATGGTAAATATACACTTTATCTATACATCTCTTTAAACTCAAAATCCTTTGCATTGGCCCAACCAGAACTGCAGAGAAAGAGATCTTATTTTTTGAAGCTACTTCAGCCACCGATAAATGTTTGAGTTTGTTTTTTTTTTTTTTTCCAAAATTTTCCTAAATACCCATAAGAGTCTGGGTTTGGAAAATTCTGCAGGAAATGCCAAGATTCATTTAGTTTTCCTTTTTCTTCTCATTCTCACCCATTGCCTAAGAGCTGTCTTGGTAGTTCTCCTCGTTTGAACAGTAATTTAGTACATATGTTTATTCCCTCTTGTATACTTAAATCATTTTATAGTTCCTAATTTCCTAGTTATAAGATTATACCCTCTGATTTCCATGGCTCCCTGCCAAATATAACAGTTCATTCTGTATTATTGAAAACATATGCAGAAGCTTCAGCAAGCCTGATTTCCCTTTTGCCTTTTATTTCTTTCACAAACGTTCTTTCTGAACAGACCGATGCCTCAGACCTTTTACATTTATTTCTTTTCTACATGGACTCACTGCAGTCACACCATCACTTGCAATATTAACTGGTTCAGAACTTGCTCATCAGACTTTTAGTAAAGGTGGCAAACTGAGCAAAAGTAAATCGTGCAGATGGAGTTCCAAGAGAGTTCAGTTGCCCCAGCAGTGTTGTGGGCTCACCTAAAGGAGGAGGCTTTGGACTCCAAGTTCCCCCAGCCTGTGAAAGGCACTGCAATATCTGAGGATTTGCACACAGGGCAGACTGATGAAGCAGCTGTATCCAGCAAAAGCAGTTGCCACGGTTATATCCCAACACCGCTCCACTTAATGCCCAGCAGAAAACCTCTTTCCACTGGGTTGTGTCTTGTGCATCACCCTTGCTAATGAATTTCTTTATCTATTAATGCAGTGATAACACATCATCTAACTCATGTCTATCAGAAACAATTTAAAGATTTCATGCAGCTCATGAAAATCTTTTCTGAAATTGTTCCCACTAAAATCCTACAGGGAACACTACAATTTTGACTCAAAGGACAGTTGAACATATCCTCTGTGCTTAGTGTCCTTAGCCTTTCCAAAAGCCTCTGTCTCCATCTGCATAAACATTTCCTAGTCTGCCTTTTTATTCTGCCCTCAGAGATCTGTAATAGTTCCCTGTGATTGCTCTTATGCCTTTCCTGTGCTTCACTTCAATCAAAGCTGTCTCTGCACTGGTAGCCAAACCACATGTCATTTCATCCTTCCATCAGAGTGTTCTCCTTTGTCTCCCATAGCGCTGCTGCAATCCATTTTAAAGTGTCTGCGACCCCGTTAGACTGCACAGGGGAAAAAAAGGCACATAATGTGTAATCTTGGAGAAAGGGGAAAAAAAAAGATGAGAGAGAGTGAGGAAAGGCCTGTGTTTGAGACTTTCTACTTTATCTAATGAGGCAAAGCCCCTACGACCTGCAGAGAAAGCCTCCCCGTGGAAGGAGGCTCGCGCCCCCTCAGGGCAATCGTCCACCTTCCCACTCCACTCTGCAGTTCACCATGAAGGCACAGGCATGCTTTTGAAACCCAATTCACACTAGAAGTAACACTAGGAAGAAAAACAGAGGTAAAACTGTCCTAGGCCATGTAATTCAAACAAAAGCATCTCCTGGTTATTTTTTCCTTAAGCCAGACATATTAATGAGACATTTTACCATGATGCCTCCATTCCCTTCAGCATCTACAACAGGGAGTCTGAAGAAATGTCTGCATTTTCACTGATCACTCAGTGATTTGTCCATGTTTCCTTTCACAGTTCCTTGCCACGCTCCATTTGTATCTTAAATCTAGCTGGCTGAAAACTTCACAGAATATATTTTGTTTCACTAGGCAATACCCAGTTAAAACTCTAGGTAATTGACAATTATTTTGTGCAGAACTAACAATGTGGTTTGAGCTTCGCAGCTCACTGTCACACACAACTGCTTGCTAATGCACCCCTCCCACAGCTGACCTGCACCCACACCTACCCTGCACATCCATCCAGTGTGGCCATGGAGCGCCGACCTGAGCAGTGCAAACGTGCCTGCTGAAAAGCAATTCACGCTCCTCCTAATGCAAAACATCCCTCCTATGCCATGCAGATAAGGTCTAACAGCTAGTGAGGTAACAGGGAACAAACATCACTTGTGATCATTTATCAGTTTATGGGGGTTTTATTATAACTGATTTTCATCTCTGATGTGATCAGGATGAGCTGAGTCTTGAGATGTACGCTAGAAGGTCTCGACTGTGGCACTCCAGTCCAGCTTCAGCAGCAAGTATCCTCAAAAACTACAACAAACATTTTAATTATGTTTTGAAGCACAGACTGTAAATAAAAACCTGCTTGCTGTATTTTATACAGTAATTTTGTTCAGAAAAGAGTCATAATTTCATTAGAAGTGACTAAAATTGAGTATTAGGAAAGACAACAGTTAGTTGAAAACTTAATCTGTAAATACTGCAAAGTAGTTTGAAATGGCTACTGTTTGTGAAAACTGATTTTTCACACTGTATTGCCTTTCTTGATCAAATTATGTATCGTTTTTTCTCAAAGAAGACTGAATTACAGTGAGCATGGAAGCAATGAGTGGAAGTCATCCAGAGATAATTCCTAGACAAGGTGACCAAAATTACCAGAATGCCCACAGAGTCTCGAGTCTTTATTTCTGGACAGATTGTAATTTCATCAAAAGGCTACCATGACTGTTCTAAATAATAACAATAAAGAAAGGTTTACAGTTTTATTGGAAAATCTATTGGTCTGTCAAGCTAATTATCTGACACCACTGTTGCAGTACATTAAATTCTGCAGTAACAAGGCACTTGGCATCCTCATTAGTAGCTACGTGACTCCTTGGGAGACTGAACATTTGCTTAACAGCAAGCTATGAGGCAACAGCACTTCTGAATTTCCTGCTTCCCAGGATCCATTTCCCTCTCAGTGTACATACACCATGCTTCTCCCTGTGCACACCATGCATGCAACATGGGGAAGGAAAAATGAGCTAACAAGCAGGTGGAGTAAACTATCTTTCCAAACTGAGGTGCCCTGGGATCTCCTGTAAAGGAGAAAAATCACACTGAACTATCCCACATCTGGACCAGTGTAATCCTCCTCTTTGACTAAGTTAACTTTGGTTGTGTGTTGCTTTACAATTAGACACAGCAATTGCAACTATGACACTGTTTATAGCCTTGTCATCCCCTGTGTAACATGCAGGACAAAATCACTCAGGGGGATTCACTGAAAGCTTGTTGCGTCTCCCCTCTGCACTCACAAGCACAAGGAACAAGGCTGATGAAAGAAAAAGCGTTGTCTACTACCTTTGTATTTCTCAAGTCTCACAACTACCAGAAGGAAGGCTACAGGGAAATTCTCTTCTGCTTACTTGGGTTGGCTTTAGTGCTGCTTTGTGCCAGTGAAGAGTACTAAAGCTACTTTGAGTGTACTGTGACACAGAGCTGGGAGCTTGGGGCTTCACAGATCTCAAGGTACCAGCTGCTGTAATATTCAGATATCTCCAAATATCTCAGTTCCAATATAAGTTAGTGTTAAGAATCAATTTAATGTTAGAGGTTGGACAGGAGGAACTCTTTAAAATTTTATTTGGCAGTTTGTTTCTATAAAACCCCATTATATATTTTCAGTGTTTTCACTATGTTTTATAACCTTGCTAAGCTCAGGTACAGGCAGAGATGATGAGCACATGACTTGCATATAAAATGAATGAGCCTTTCTAATTCTAATGATAAAATAAAAACTTTCACCTAAATTAGGTTGAAATACGCATCTATTCTCCTGCATTTATGTGGCTTTATTAAAGTGCCTCTTTGTACTTCAGTGAACAATTACAAATCATTTTACCAATTTCTTCAGACACTCAGGCATGCCAAGAGCTAATTAACTAGTGTGACAATTGCAAGAAGAAGCAACATAATTCAGTTTTTTAAATGGCTGGAAGGTATTCAATTTGAATAAAAGAGCAATTAAATAGCAGGAGTAATAAATGGTATTGACAGGTAGGATGCACATATCAGAAAGGTCGCTAACAAAGTACTTGCAGGTAGTTTCAGAAACTCCTCTTTGGAGTTGTGAAATTAGGATTAATTGGCTGGAGCTGTTTTATAGACTACTTCACACATTTAATACTTTACAATCTATCGAGGTAATCAGCCATGTGTAAAGAACAAGTTTTGAATCGATTCCCCGATTAAGTAAAATACAAGGTTCTTTGTATGCAAAATGTAGAATGTTAATGCAAGATTCATCGGGCACAGTGGAATACAAGTAGGAAAGACCTTTTCAGTTCAGTAAATCCCAGAGTTTATCAGAATTTGAGCATTTGTTGGCACAGCTTAGAAATAACTCCTGCTTTTGTTGTGGAAATTTGGTAATAGTAATAATAGTTTGGTAATAGTACACCAGTCATGTAGATTTTATTTTGTAACAATCAGTATTATTCCACATCCACCTTTTTTTGCTTATTTAGTTTAAATAAGCTTTCACTGCGTCTTTTAAAAACCAAAATTTACTAGTGGGGAAATATTCTCTCTTTCTCAGTACAATAAACAATGTAAGAATTATTAAGTTCCACAAGAAGATTGCAAAGCAGAATAGAGGTAATGAGCTACAAATGACATTGCTCGGAAACACTGGCCCTGTGGGAATTGGATTTTGCTTGACATTCCACCTCAGCTGTCACCATCGCATTATGGACTCCAATTACTCTTTATCCAGGGCATTCCACAATTCCTGCCCCCAGTTTGTGAGCTCCCATTATTGTCCTTGCCTCAAGTCAAGTATCTTGCAGAAGCAAAAACAGTTGGATAAAATACCTGGTGGATTTGAAGGAAAGAATAGTTCCCTACCAGAGAAGGGTCAAATAAGCTTAGGAAAACAGGACCAGACAGATCTGGGGATCACCATCTCCACCAACATGTGCTATGAAACCCCAGACTCTCCCTAGACATATAGTCTCAAGAAGATATTTAGTAGCTCTGCATAACCTGATGACTTCTGAGCCTCTCCTCCCCACATCTGTGGTCAAAACTGTGCAAGTGACAAATGGAAAGAATTACAGTGTAAAAATCCTAACAAAGTCTTTGTCCATGTCATTTCCTCACTCAATATTTGGGAGAGTGACCCTCTGAGGACTCACAGACCAGAAAGCAAGATCAGTTTTCGCCTGAAAACGCTTAGGAAATGGGTAGTGGGGATGTTAGATCTGGGGGGCCAGACTAACTCAGCCTAAAGGAACTGATGTTCTATGGTTCAATGAAACAAGACTTACGTATTTTTATACATGTAAAATTTATTTTCCTAGCTGCTCACTTAAAAATGGTTAGAGGTTAAGAAAGGCAAGTGCAAATTCATCTGTGTATTAAATTAGATGAGGAGGATTCTTATGTACCAGCTCTTGCCAGAAACAGATGGGCTTGATAACAGTATACTCTAGTTGGGCAAACACTTTGCACTCCTGTTCCTACGTAAAGTATCAAACATTATTTCAATTCTATGCTGGGAATGTAAGCACAATATGTTGTTAAACCAGTAGTAAAACAACAATCTTTACATTTCATTGTGATACAAAAATCACACAAATTAACATTACAGCCAGTTGAATTTTTGCTCAACTGTCCTTGATCAGGACTCCCTGCAACAAGATCAATATACAAAGTAGTTCCTTATCTTTTGGGGATATACTCATTTACCACAAATTTCCTGCTCCCTAGTCTAGCTAGCAAGTGTCTCCAGGAAAAAATAGCATCACCTTTGAACCAGTTAGTTTCTCAAGAGAATAAGTGATTCAATAAGAATGCACTTGGAAACATTCTGTATGTTGGACTAGGCATCATGTGACCAATAGGAACATAATTATCTGTCAGGATGGAGGGGAGGGGGGGGAGGTGTTGAAAAATATTTTTCTGGTTTATTTGGATTATTACAGAACAAACTTAATAATAAATTCATCCATACTATTACATAATATCTGGATTTTTACTAAACACTTCCCTGTACTCTTCCCACTGATAGCATGTTCTTTACAGCTTTTTACTCGTTAGCCAACCTTTGATCTCTAAGCTACAGCTGTTTGCGTTACAAGCAAAAAAAAAAAAAATGCTGTTTACATCCTGCATCACCAAAATACACGACTTGAGATCTTCATGTATCATAGTTAGCCCCATTTCAACTTAAGACCTTCCCAAGAACAGCTCAATCTCCTCATTAAGAATGAAGCAATCATGTTTCTTCAGAATAAAATTCAGACTCTGCTGGTAAGTCAAGATATTAAAAGTAATAAAGATTTGTTTATATTTTTTAGGAAAGTAAGCACTATGGTTATTTTTTTTTTGGACAGGTGTCTTTCTCATAACCTGGACTGCATTTAAGACAGACTTCCTTGATTTCAAACCTTGATTTCTATCTGCTGTTTTGTATTCCCCATTCAGAAACAAGAGGCCAGAAATGACAATTTAATAATGGCACACAGGGGTTATTTAGGTCATTAGCTTTCTTTTGATTCTTAGATGTTCGTTCATTTTTTTCTGTAGAAATATGACAAATATTATGAGCCATTCTAACATATCCTTTTTTTCCTGCCATTTCCTCATTGACACTACTGGTGTTTATCATTACTTCCCTCTTGGTTTTTAAAGACTCTGTCTAAATAGCATGAAAGAAAGACTTGTGTATCATGAGGAAATTCCCTCAGAATGAAAATATATGGATATATTCAACCCTGGTGGCAGTCTCCTAATACATACTGAATTTTGTCATGAGTTAACTTATTCAACTTTTGAGTGAAATAGACTGAAAGAAGAAAAATCTTTTAGGCCCAGGAGAAGTCTCTCTTATTTAGTCTTTTCGTTTAGTCTGGAGTGGGATAAGATTACTAATCTATGAGGGACTAAAAATGTGCAGCTAGAGAAGACTGAAAATAATTTTCTTGTAAAATTCTTCTTTTACTATGTCAGCCATATATTTTGCTTCTGTAGGAATGAAATTTGCAAGAGATCCTCTCAAACAATTTGAAAATAGAACTAGCAAGAAAGAAAACCAAACCAAACCAAACAACATTTAAATTTCAAGTGCTAAAATTCACGATGAAAATACTGCAGAGATAAGAAAAGCCGGACACGCTTTTCCATGTTTTCACATTATGTGACCTTGCTTAATCTCACAAAGCACTGCGCAGCAGCACAGAAAATCTCCCATAATTTCCCTAACGAGGTGATATGCGCTTCATAGAATAGACAGTTGTTGACCTATTGTAGTAATTGTTTGGTTTCCAATTACACAGCTTGAAAAACATCAGGTCCTTGTGAGAGTATGTAAATATTATCAGTCAAATGCACGTCTTATTTCTTCATTGTAGTCAAGCTATTTTAATAGAATTATACCATAAATTAGTCCAATGTATAATTTATCCAGTGTATTTTTTACAAAAGAAAATCAAAATATCAATTAGCTGTTTTGAAGAGAAACAACAAAGACTATTGCAAAGGGCATTCAGATTTTTTTTTTTTTTTTTTTTAACTTTGGATGCTAGCCAAATTCCAGAGGTCTCTAAAATGTTTGCATTTTGAGGAGACAATAATGGAGGGGTCTGGTGTGTTTGATGTGACCCTACAAAGACTATACAAAGATCTGATACTCTGAATTCAGTAGTTAATACTTTGCTGATGGCTTCAGCACTGTTAATTAAGTGTTCAGCTCAAGAGCTGCCCCTCTAAGTTCCCTTCTCATTTTCCTTCTCTGCCAGCAAGTAATGAGGAGACCAAAGAAGATGGAGCCAAACTCTTCACAGTGGTCTCCAGTGGGAGGACAATATGCAGTGGGAACAAATTAAAAAATAAGAAGTTTTATCTGCACACTTTCATAGTGTGAGGGTGATCAAACACTGGAATAGGACATCGGGAGGAGTTGTGGAGTCTCCATCTTTGAAGCTATTAAAAAAACTGGCTGGACAGCGTCCGTCCCAAGAAATCTGCTCTAGTTAATCCTGCTTCCAGCACAGGATGGATAGGGTGGTGGATGAAATGATCTGCAGACATCCCCTCCAACCTCAATTGCATGATTTCTATGTAATTTGCAGGTTTTTCTGAATTTCTTTTTTATATTCATAACCAACAAGCAATTCCACTTTCTGAATATCCTTTAGATTCTTCTCTCATCACATCATGCTTACAGTTCTCATACCTGTTTCTAAGAAATATTCTTCTTCTTTATACCAGCTTTACTGATGACTCCTCTGCTGCTAACTGTTCTCTTCATCAACTTCCCATAACATTCCACCCCCATTTCATGACTTCTCCCTACAAACTGATAATTACATTCCAGCTCCAGAGAAATTCTTAGTTCTTTAATATATGCCTGATTCGCATTAAATTATTAGGAAAACACTTGGGAGCAAAGTTTTCATCTGCATTTCTCTCTTCGCTATTATATACTTGTCTACCACCCTTGCTACAAGCGCTTTCATGAAAAAATTCCACAAAAATGGAGTAGGCATCCTTCAGCAGCAAAGCACTGGCCAACAATAAATCACAATACCCAGAAAGCCTCAAACACCACAAACAGGCCTGATATTACAGGTGGACTGTTAACTCATTTCTCATTCTGATTGCTTATCACACAACTACTAGGAAGCGTTCTTGTGGCAGTTCCGAGATGCAGCTTTAGCCTACAACCACGAGAGACACCTTCATTCTGCTTCACAGCCTTTTGAAACTTCCTTTTGATATCTTCTAGCACCCTCAGCTCTCACCATCCTTGGCTGCAACTATACTTTCTTACTAGGGGAACAGTAAAAACTACTACTTACAGAGTCAAGAACTCTTCTACATGATTGGACTAAAAGACTCGCAGGGCATTCAGGGAAACAAAAAAGTATTAACAAGAAAAGAAGAAAAACCACGCACAAACGTGAAAATAAGATACTTAAAAACCGTTTTTTCTCCTGCAATTAAGTAAGGTGAAGAAGGGCACTTTTGACCTATTGTAACAAAGCATTTCTTTTCAGAATGCAATTAAGAAAGTGGGAAATTGCAGATACTTGTTCAGACATGCACACACAAAGATATTCCCCAACAATCTTTTAGTATTTTCAAGCCTCTTTTGAGCGACTTTTGTAAGTACTAAAAATGCAACGTCGCTATTAATATGTTCAGATTGCCTTTAGAAATAAGTAAAAATAACAAGATTTAAAAATGTGGTAAAGCTCTTGCATCAACACTAGCCTTTCTTCTATGTTGCCCTTCATGCTGTCAATTGATAATTGATGTAATTCTCCCAAGAAACACAGTTCACTAAGAACTGGATGGAGGAACAGTGATTCACAGAGTAAATTTGAATCTGCATCAAATTTTAAGGAACATTTGGACAAGACAAAAGTACGTGAAAGCAAAAACCAATCACTAATATGTCAGCAGTTGTCTCAGATCAAGGCGCTATGTGAAATGCACTTTTGTGCACTTCGACAAGGTGATTGTGACTGGTGAAAAATCATAAAAGGAGACATTACCAGAAACCCGACAGCAGCAGGATAACTACGTATCTGCACACTGGCACACCTTATAAACATTATATCCCCCAACTCCTTGACATTAGTACCCTGTTATTTCTGTTTAGCCTTTTTCCTGCCCGAAATCTAAATTCAGTGAAAATTACACCAATGAACAGAAGGAAAAANTTGGAAAAAAAAAAAAAAAAAAAAAAAAAAAAAAAGACTTTATATTGTCAACTTTTAATGGAGAGAAAAATAAAGTTTAATTATAACAATCAAACTCGAGTGCACAGACAGATCCATATACAATTACTGAAACTTTTTTACAACTACCCTGGCCATAAGTGGAGTTAAATAGATGTGGTTTATTTCTAAACTTCTCATAGAGATATAAGCCAAACAAAAGGGACAGAAAATCACTATATGATCAATAATGAAAATAATGCAGTTATTCGGTGGTTTCTGGGCATTTGTCTAACACACAGAAATAACAAGGCACTAGTACATGCTATGTACACAAGAAAAGGGCAAATTTTTATTCTATTAATGAAACAAATTGTTTTGAAATATAAGGCAATATATGCTTATAGGTTTTAAGTATTTCTTTGCCTTATGCAAACTGTGATTCCCTGGTGAAAAGCAGAATTGGTGACAAATTCTTCCTGCACCCACTGTATGAAATAAAGCTACAGTGAGGAGCAAAGAATTCTTAGTGAGAAAGAGAATGCAATTTTTACGAAAAAGAACACACCTATGTAAGATTTATTT
>WEKY01048483.1:0-11877 GCA_013390045.1 Picathartes gymnocephalus | reverse complement strand
GTTCTGGAGAAAAACAACCAAGCCAAACACCCCACGTGTGAATTAGCAATTTGAGATATTGATAATTGTATATGTGCATATAAATTGATACATTAGTAAATTAAATAAAATTAATAATAACTCCATTGCATTTTCAGAAGGTAGGACGATAATAATTCTATTTCCATCTGTGAGAGCAGCATATTCAAAATCTTTTTCCCAGGATAACAAATAAGGTAGGCTTATAGCCTCCATTTTGTAATGAAAAAGCTCTCATTCTGAATACGTCCAGAGCTTTGGGAAACTTTACACCTGACTCAAAATTTGTGGCAAAATGTTTCTGAGATTTGTATCAATGCTCTTGATTCTCTTCTGCTAGATGTAGTCCTACTTCAGTGGATTAATTTCTGAAGTTTAGCCCATGTTGAAGGAAAGCGCTTATGTATGGCTGATTATTCGTTCTCTTGCTAACCTTTCCTATTTTTCCTAGGGCTACTTACCCAGATTTTTTTGAAGAACATTTTCCTTCTCACCCCATATTGAGCTTGAAGTTTGTGGTTTCCATTTCAGACCTAAAGAGGGATTTGCATGCCTAAAACATTTTTTTTTTTACATCTTATTGCCTCAATGAAAAGACATTACCTCTCCCTACAGTCCTTGCCTGTATGCCTCCTGAGAGAAAAAATGCAAACTATAATGACAGCACCCCACAACTGGCTCAACCTGGAAACACTCACAGAAAAGATTACCCTTACGGTGAGCCAATGTTTTGCCTAGTCTGACATGTCAGGTTTTGGCCTTGTGCTTCTAATATAAAGCCCCTCCCAGAAGAATTGAATCAAAATATCTCAGATTAATCAATATCGTGTTTATGTATAAAACAGATTTGTTGACCTTTTGGTAAGTGACCTACTAACAAAAGCAAGGTCTCAAAGGATTTAGCCCTTCATGCTCAGTGTGGGGCAATAAGCCAGTGTAACATCTGCTCAGTATGCATTGCAAAGCAAATGAACAATGCTGACACCATTAATCAGCTTGTCCAAGTGAATAAAATTTGAAAAGCTGATGTAAGAAAGCTTGGCTTTAAAAGCAAACATTTCATGCGGATCTGCATGGGTTCATCTAATGATGAATTAGTTAACCCTGAGAGATGAAGAATGACTCCAGCCCTATGTTTGAGGGGGTGATGCATGTAAATCTGACAATGTACAAAGAAAGATTGTGAAGAAATTAGAGATATGGGAAGTAGTTTTACAAGAATTGATCGCCTGCTATCTGTGCCTCAAGCTTCAGTGTGATATTAAACACAATGAATAAAAACCACCTTGTTTTGAGTCCTATCTACAGGCTGCAAGCTGTGATTAAACGTATTTTTTTCATTCACAGAACCATCAAAATGCAGGTAGCATTTTTTTCTTCCTTTCCTTCCTTTGCTGGGCCATGGAGAGGAACTGTACTTCAAAGAGAAAAATTACCTGGAATTAATTTCAGTGGAATAGATCAAAGCAGTGCAGCAGCAATTTAAATCTGGGGTTAAATTATGAGTGAAAACCGAGAAAAAAATCAGTAAAGGGAGATGATACTTCCTTATTTAATGAGGAGTAGAATATCCGTCAGGGAAAGAGAAGGTAGGGAATACAGACACATGGAAGTTACACAGAGAAGCTACAGATGGAAAAAGTCTCCACTAGCCAGCTTAAAAATGCAGGCCCTATTCTATTGCTTTGTCAAATCTGCTTTTAAAAGCCCAAGACTTTTCTGCTTCCAGGATTCCCTTTGGAAGATGTCTCCAGACTGTAGTGTATTTTGGTCTCTGTATGTTTCTTCCTGATATCCTTTTTTTTTTTAACCTGAATTTCTTCCCATACTAGCACACTCCTTTGGAATACAATAAAAATTCACTTCCCTCGGTAACATTCACTACCTTTCTTTTAGGACCCAGTGCTCTTATGTGTTCTCAGAATATCATGCCCAAAACATACTCCATTGGAAATTATCAGGATTATTCAAAGGGCAGGGTTCTAGCCTTAAAGAATGAAGTGGGCATCACTAGAATAGGTAAAATGTGTCGTAAAAAAATCTGAGATGAATGTTTTTTCATTGTGGAGAAATGACTATATATTGAATGCATCAGTCTCTTAATCACTATAAATCAGAGACTGTATAAAAAGACTGGCCACCACATGAGCCGAAAGATGTGCTGTTCTAATAGAAGAAATACCTTACTTTTCTGTTGTTTTGTTTTTCATTTAGCTTAGGAAGGAAAAGGCTTGAGAATGTACTGAAAAATCGCTTCTGAGCAAGCTGAGTAAGGACTGAGTCTTTGCTCCAACTGGCTAAAGATGAACAGTAGCATAAAATAATTTTGGGTCTGATGATTATGAGTTACACCAGATCAATATAAATTAAATTATTGTAAATAATCAAAAGGAAGTGTTAGAAAAAAATAAGAAATTTTATAAAAGAAAGAGAACCATTTGGAGAAGTAGGGTGGACAGAATAGTTCGAAGTCCTGAATGTTGGGAAATTTGGGAGGATTGGTAAATAGGAGATGCAAAAACTCTCTGTAACTCTTAGAGGAGAGATCTTACTGTAGCTGGATGAGAAGCTGCCTGAAAAAATATGTTAGAAATAAACAAAAACTTAGGAAAAAATCTGCCTTGAGAGATGAGAAAAAAATAGCAACAAAGTATGAATTATGAAAAGACAAAAAAAAAGGGGCATGGAAGGAGATTTTAATTGTTTAAAAAATGGGTCACTGTGCAATGTTAGCAAATCAGAAATGAATGATTATCTGCCAAAGACACCACAAGAAAATAGGGGCTATTTTTTCCATCTTGTATAGGAAATAAACTTCTGTATTTAAGAATACAGAAAGAATATGTTGATGCACTTATAAATTTAGTATAGTGTACAAGGCTTTAGAATGTGTTACAAAGGAAAATACTCTACAAGGCGTAAAGGTAGTAAAAAATAGAACAAAATAGAGTTTGAGTTTATGAAAGATAACAGATTCTGCTTGCATCATTTCCAACAGCAATCAGCTTTTTTTAGGGAAAGAAAATACAGTGAATTTATCATGACTTCTGTAAAGCATTCTGATACAGTTCATAAATAAAAGTGGAAAAGATATGTAATAGCACAGGAATCACCTGACTATGTGAATACAAATGAATATGATAATAGCAAGAAGATTTGGCAAGGAAAATAAGGGGAAGAGAGAAAGAGAATTTATCACTTACAGTTCAAGGATGATTACAGAGAGACATCCTCCAGGACTGTTTATGGAACTCAGCATTATAAAATATTCTCATTAATGTCCTTGGCACAAAGAATAGGAGCACATTAATGAAATTTGCTGATGACACTGTGGGAGGAATTTTCAATAGAGTGGTAAAATATTGTATAAGGAGAGGGAACAGATTATCATACGAGGAAGATTGATTTATAAATCAGGAGTAATAGAAACGTGATGAACTACTAATAAAAAAAACTAATAAGAATTTCTCATTTAAGTGGGCAGTTTATCATTTGGAGGCAGAAACAATGACTTGCATGTTAGGCTGATGGCCTAACTATGACATATCACTGACATGAAGATATGAAAAAGACAAATTTATTGCTCAGCTGAGAGATGAGGTATTTTAACAGAGAAATATTACATTAATTTTACATAAAAAATAGAACGTCTCCTGGAATGGGGCACCATTATTTAAAAAATTAACTTGATCTGGATTTAGTAAATACAGAACACCTTCAGAGATGGGATGCTGGGCTGCTCAGGAGACTGGATTATACATTCATGAAGAGCCTATCTGGATAAGGTGCCTAAATAAGTGATATTGTTCAAATGAGCAAATAGGTAAGGTCATAGATAAGAGGAATTTGTTCTTCATTACACAAGAAGACTAATTATGTTTTCAAAGGACTGCCAATAGTTTGTGAGATTTTTTTAAATGACTGTTTGCGATAACAGCAAATTGCAGTTTGTGGAGCTCAAGGTTTTTATACAGAACCTCATGACCTTTCTCCCTCCACTTTCTTCCAACAGAAAGCAAAAAAAGCAAAGAGGAAAAAAGACTTTTAAAATTGCCACTGCTGTTTAGGACTGAGGAATCTACTTAAATACAGAGAGTTTGAAACACTCCCTATGGCCTCAAAAAGCTGTAAGTAGTGCTTAGCTTCCCCTCAGGCTCTAGTGAATTCACTGCTTATTCTTTGACTCCTCAGTACCTCCCTGCATTGTTCTGTAGAACTCCTTCTCCTTCTTATAGTGCTCATCTGGGTTCAGCTTTTCTTGGTGAGGCTCAAATAGTTCTAGTCTAGGTTTCGTTTAGGCACAATTTTGAAAGAGTTTGGAATTCTGCAACATCCTCTGCCTATATCTGATCACGGTCTGCTGATGATATCAGATGCACCTTTGGCTTTTGCCTTCCCAATACAACTTGCCCCTGTTTTAGTTTTCTTAACCTAACTCTATTCACTTTGACAGCTGCCAAGTGTCCCCCAAACACATACTAACCAGTCATGGCCAGACAACAACGGCTCTGCCAGTGGAGCTGTGCTAGGAACACCATCAGTCAAACTTGGGATTCATAAAATCACAATAAGAAGAATAAGGTAGAGACATATCCACAGATTTTCTTTCCACACATCACAAACTGACTGTTGGAAAAGCTCCAGCAGAGATGGGGAAGCTAATTCTAAGACATGCCCTTGTAAACTGCAAAGCTCACTGAACTGGAGTGCTGGTGATTAACACTGCTCAATTAACAGTGATTACTTCCACTCTGTTGGCTTCATCTTCCCTTCCTTGGACTCCACAGGTTCTGCACAGGTGTCCTGGTGTGATGCTGTGGCTGCTGTTTCTATAGTCTGTTCCCAAGCTGAGGCAGCACAATGTAAGGATAACCAACAAACAGATGTCAAAATTCAAATAAAATGAGAAAAGAACAGTCTGGGCCTCTGTTATTACCACAAAAAATTATCAGAAAGGAGTATGAATGAATCTTAGACCTGCTAAATGGGAGTTGCAGATTGAAATTTAAAATAAATCTTTTAAAAGAAGTCAGATTTAAATTGAACATAAAATCTGATTAATTAAAAAACTTCATGTTAGATGTGTACCTAAGAACTCAGTATGAAATATTCTGGAATAGCATATTAGAAATCTCACAGCTGTTTCATTTATATTTTGAAGAGTAAGAGTTTCTAAAAAATTGTTTTGAGCATTAACTCCTTCCAACTGTCCAAAGAAGCTCTTCAGTTTCATACTCATTATATATTTTTTTTTCCAAATTCAGCTATTGGTAGTTACATTTGCATGACAAACTTCTGTAATGGTCGGAGGGGCAGCCTGGGTTTATGTGATGAGTATGATTAGAAGCCAGAGTTACAGAATTACTCTGCAGTGAAATGATGAATTACACCATTTCTACAGAGAATTTTTTGTTCCCAAATTTGCATTCCATCCCGTCCAGAGGATCAGAGCTCAGCCTTCTCACAGCTAACATAAAAGTATAGTTCAGTACACTGCTGATATTTGGCTGGCACAGTTAAAGGTATTTTAATACTCATACAGACTAGAAAGTTACCCACTTTGTAAGCTACCACCTCCCATTTTCTTGGTTGTTTATTTTTTCCTTTTGGGGGGAGAGGTGGTGTTTGTTTGTTGGTTTGTTTGCTTGTTTTTGAATCGCAGCTGTCGCAACTACTGTTGTGATTTACACCTTCTGGTGCAGTTTCCTGTTCTGTAGTCTGTGTTCATTTACTAGATGTCTGCAATATGCCCACCACAGAGACTTCCCTGACAACTTCCAAATTCCTTCTCATTCCCTTTCATATAGTAACTAATAATAAGCAAGAGTCAAGACCACAATTCTTCACCAAATTCCATTGCTATGGAATCACGACATACACATGGCCCTGATAACATCTGAGTATTTTGTACATAATTTTGTTCCTAGACAACTGCACACAGAGTCAGATGCCTTGGGAGTTTAAATCATTTTGTTTCCTATCCATTATCTAAGTGAGGAATTGCACGCAGGCACAGAGTGCCTCCCATGTTATCAGGACGCATCTTGAAATTTGACCTATGTTTGAGAATGAACTTCCCTGCACTGAATTTCTGATGCAAAAGTCCTGCCTGCTCACAATAATTGTCACCAGACTTTATTATTTAATCTACTTTTTATCAGTTTTCTAGATACTGTGTTAGTTTTTAATTATTCTTTCACACCACCGTAATCTCCACTCTTATGCATTCAAATCTATTTAACTATCTGAATCACTGTTCTGAAACAAATTCCTGAAACTCTCCTTAACGGTAGTCTCAAAGAAGGACCAACTTCTCCAAAGCTGCTGGAAATCCATAGATTTCACAAGCTGGTCCTTTATACCCTTTCTGTCTCAGGAATACCCAACAGCATTAAAATGCAGCAGGGTTGCTGTAGCTGCAATAGGCTACAAAGGCAGTGATCTTTTTCTAGACCAGCTGGTAGAACTGCAAAACCCAAACTGGTTTGCGTATTATAAACCTTTTGTCTGGATAGTCTGATGGAAGGCATGACTTTCTAAAAACTATGTCTGGTACTTAAGAGTAGCTCCTAAGCGATGGTTTTTCCTAGACCCAGCTCACACGGTTCATTTGATTGTTTGCTAAACATTTCTAGACTGGTGAGAAGGGAGTTTTATCTCCTTTTGAATATGCACTGCACTTGTTCAGACATTCCCCATCCCTATTGCACCCTGTTATCTTTCCTTTATATTCTACTTTACATAAGCAGTTGTTGTGTTCTATTATCTGATCATCCTCTTTCAAAACACACCATGACAAAAATATTAGCAGTTATTCCCCCAGGACCAAGGGGAGCCCTGAAAAAAATCCTTCTGCATTTCTTGACTCAGAAGGAACTTTGGGGTACCCATGGGTGGGATCCTGAGGAACCCCATAACATGTGGTGTGTTTCTAGACAAAGTATGACCAGATCTGTGTACAATTTCTTGATATCCCAGGCATTTTTCAAAACACCTGGATTATCATTTCAATCAATCCAAATAGACACGTATAAATTACTAAAAAAATGTTTGTTCCTGAGAAAGCAGAGTGCGCTCTGTGTTTATCAGGACCAGGCTGGAATTGTGGAATGTGTATTACTCTGAGTAAGGACCCTGGAATGAAAAGCTGAATCCTTCCTCAAAAGCCTGCTTGCTTGCTTTCCTTTTGTTTTTTGGCTCAAGAAAGATATTGACACGATTTGCTGAGCCTTCCGCAGAATTCCTGACCCCTGCATTACTGTGAAAAAAATTCCCACATCACAGAAAAATACACTCCTTCAGTTAAGAGGCAGTAAAAGGATCAGCACACAGTTTACAGAAATACTGCATTATGAACAGGTTGTAAAACATTTGAATCTGTAATTTTGAGAATATAATTCCATGAATTTTGGTGAAAGATTAAAAGGAAGAATTCTTAGGATATAAGAACAGGACCAGATAATTGGCATATTTACATTTGGGAAAGTTGTGGTCCTGTATAGCAATTTAATAGGTTTTCCTGAACTAACTCACAACAGAAGTGATCAGCCCAAAGGAGATATCTGCAGCATTTGTTCCAAGCAATCCGCTCCCTTACAGAAGAGTCCTCAGAAACTTGTCCATTTACCACAGCTCATTTTCAGCTAGAATCAATCTTCCTGGTGCTTTGTAGGCTGAGACTGCAATCTTGCTGGAAAACTATCAAGAAGCCACGGAAACAATAAAATCTTTGGAAGGAAAGATGTATCCTGAAGTGGATGGTAAAAAGACTTCATTGCCTGCCACCGCTTCACCTATTTCAGGAGTTGACTCAAAGATTTCTCCTGTTTCATGACTTGATTTTCTGCTGGGCTGTTGGCCAAGGGCCAGCATTCCAATTAGGCACGAGCTGTGAGAAAGCCCACAGGTCAGTGCCTTTCCCTGGACACCAAAGGCAGCGTTAAGATAAAATCTTAACTGAGTTCTGGCCAAGATCAGACTGCAACCATCAATTTACTCATTCCTCATCTTTCACGATGCTGCAGCTGGAATTGTACACCTGAAAATTGGGAGATAGTAATGTGTGAAGACTGAATGGACTTTTCCATGTATTGGAAACAACAGGGAAGAAGGTCTATGAGCAGGAGCAGCAAAAACCAGTGGAAGGACTCTCTTTGCAAAAGATAGCTTAGTGGATGGAGTTCATGTGACTGAAATAATTTCCATCTTTACAGCACATTTTTGGAAGCATTGTAAACAAGTTATTCACACAACTGCCGTTGGAAGTAAGAAAGCAGCATTTTTCTCATATTATGAATGGCAATATTGGAAAAAATAATTTGAAGCCACAGAAAACAGTGATAGAGCTGGGACTGGATAATCCAAACATTAAGTAATCAACCATTGTACACAACTTAAAGTCACATTTTCATTGAACTGGGCCATGCAGACACTCACATAAACTCCATGAACTGACCACCTCTGTAACACAATAAAACAACATGATCCCTGCCTTGTAGATGGGGAATTGAAATGCAAATATATTTTGTCACACAGGAAAAAGCAGGATCTGAACCAGATGTTCGAAGATCTGGCCTAGTGCCTTAAGCACAAAATAATGCTTTTAACTCATAAAAGTGCTCAGACAAAACTTCTCTTTCTCACCTTTTATGATCTGGTTTAGTAAAGAAAATAGAGAAAGATCAATAAGTATGCTGTTAACTCAAAGCCAGCTTGATGATAAGAGAACATGCTTTGATGACTGTGGAATGTTATTTGACTTTTTCTTAAATTAGGGGTGGGGGAAGAAAGTGTCTGTTTTGCATAGAGACGATTTGCAGACTTGAATCCTTTCCCTCTGTAAACTCCTTTTTTTTCCTTTGGTACATCTTTTCCAAAATTACCCAGGGTCAACCCATATGGATAGTACTGTATAATCTGCCTAAGCCGCTCTCCAAACACTGCAAATTGTTGTGAAAACTTGATAGGACAACTACATGGACCCATTATCTACACTTCCCAATCTGCACTGGGAAAATGTGTATCAAAACCTTTGTTTCTCCAGAATGTGTAAATAAATTTCACTAGGGCAGTTGTGCAGGGAAATGCTGTTGTGCTGTCATCTCCTCACCCCTCTGGATGCTGGATGCCTTGGCCCTGATAATTAGCCTTAGCTCCTGTGGGAGCAGAAATTTGCTGACTAAATGATTGTTCTGTTATCTGGGTTTCCTACTGTGCTGGGAGTTCTTTGCTTTAATTTCATTAACTGACTTAAAGCCCAGCCATGTGCAAAATGTCATCCTTTTTTCAGCAAAATCTGCTTTAAGGCTAAAGACACTCTATTATAGCCTAGTTAGTGGGATGAAGTGAACAAAGGGCTGCATGACAGGTTCTTCATGAGAATGAGTGCCTGTTCAAATCTATTGAACTACTGTAAATTGATTTGAAGGCAGCACCAGATGTGCCACTAGATTTCCATTTATTCCTTACCGAAAGTCAATTAAATGCATATTGTCTGGAAATTGTCCCAGGGAAGCAGATGTGATATGTTTCTTGAGGCTTTGACAAAAGACCAATCCTTGAAGCTTCAGATAGGAGTTAAGGGTGCACAGCATTTCCCAGCAGACTCACAGCATAATGGCTGGCCACAGTGTAAGTGGAATCTGCTTTGAGTAATATGACTTAGATTCAAGAAGTCTTTTGAGTAATTCTGTGAATGGAAGACTAAAATCAAATCAGATATTTAAACCATAATAATCCTTTCCTACAGAACGCAGATGAAACTACTTTGCTTAAATAATCATCATCATCATTCTTCAGTTCTATTTTATTTTGCAGTGTTCATTTCCTGTGGCCATTTTCTAAGATCTCAACATTTACAGGAAACCTAACTCCCTAACACATCCCACTTGGAGAGAGTTTTCCCTGCTCACAGAAAGGTACTGAAAGGTGCAAAAGTTCAAACATATTCAGCTGCAGATGAGCTCACCCTCACCAGTTCTCTGCAGCTGATTATAATAAAAACATCACCTCCCATGTGACCAGCTCTTGCCATTGAAAAATAATAATGTTAGCTCCGGTGGGATCCTAGATGACATACAGCTAGTATTAAAACACAGATATTTCTCCAGATTTCTCTGCAGCCTGTAATTTCCTTTAGGGGAACAACTATGTGATTGGGCAGAGTTTAAAGAGGCTAAAGGAATAAACACTCTGTTAATATTAAAGGGGAAAAAAAAAAGATAACCGCCTTAGTAAAACAGATTGTAGCTTGGCAGTTGGGGTAAACGTGGGGCAGCACTGATAATAAGGGTTGATATTTATTCTTATTTATTATATAGGAAGTTATATGGTTTTCAATTTAAAAACTTACTATTAGCATTTTTCCTTCAGGCTAAAGATATTATTGTCAAGTCTGATCAAATAGCCCATGGAAATATTTGCTTTATGGGGCATTTGATCATCAGAACATTTAGATTAGCATCTGTAGTACAAGAAATTTGCCTTTCTGTGTGAGAATGCTACCTCCAAGAAATACCACAGATTTCTCCTAAATTCTACCGTGCCTCGTGGCCTCCAGCAAGAGGAGAGGCATTCCTGTGAAAAGAATAAAGCCCAAAATGCTTGCTGAGTACGTGTCCTTGCTCATTATAGATGCATGATTACTTGCCTAGAATTTAATTTGTGGTAGTCTTCCTTTCTAGGAAAAAAAAAAAAAAAAGGACCATTATATTATGCATACTTGTAATGAAAGAGAAGATTAAATACTGTTACTTGCAGAGAAAATAATTCAGAAACCTAAAGGAACATCAGATAAGAATTACCATATACCCTGGAATCTGCTTGAGACAACCAAAGCTGGGGGAGGCTATGTACTTTCCAGACACTCCTCTTAGCTAGATTCCATCCCCAGGCAGGGGGATGTATTGTAATAATAGTGTAATATCATCCCTCATGGTTTTAAGAAGCTATCTCCCATCTCTCTGGGAAGGTAATAACATAAAGCTAAGAAAGGGATCTCCTCAGAAAAATCCCACCCGAACTAGAGAGTCTGAATGCAATAAACATGGTCACTAAATATTCATATTGAGTCAGACTCTTTTTGTCCACAGACAACATATTTTCAAAATAAAGGATACTGTGTTATTTTAACAGAGCAGGAGGAATTGCTAGCATTGCAGCCTAATCAGTGCATTGGAAATTGCTGAATAGGTATTGCTTTATCTTCACAAAACCCAAACAGACTTTAGAATGTGTATTAGCAGCTGATGGCTTCATTAATTTCCTTAAAGCCATCTATAGCTCTTTCCAGCTCTTTATTATTTGTCTAAGAGAGATCATAGGACTAAGTGGGCCTGAGATGATGAACAACTTACAGTGTACTTATCCATTATGATTTCTTAGGATTAACTTTAGAAGGTAAGAGGCTACAGAAAGTGTAAGATAGGCCTACACTTGACACAGCTCAAAATGTGAGAAAATATGGGACATTTGAAAAGAAGTCTTCAAGGCTACTGCTGCCCATATCATCAGTGCTGAGGTAACATTTGGAATGCTTTAGAGCATGCTTTAGAGATCCTGAAAAAGGAGGATTAAAAGGCAAAGTCCTGGTTATTGAGATTCCCCTGCAGGAACTCAAGGAGAACTTGTAAGTCAGGTTAAGCAGAACTTTTTATTCAACATCAATATTCAGAGTCCTCTGTAAGTCCATATCCATACACAAATAACCTCACAAAAATTGTTATACCTCAACTGAATTAACGCCACAAGTTCTCTCAACTTTGGATGGCAAGAAATAGCCACCCATAACTCAGCTTCGCTTCAAAACTGACACAAGTTGGTTTTTTGTTTTCCCCCAGAGCTAATGAGACATGTTCTCTG
>WEKY01048454.1:0-10093 GCA_013390045.1 Picathartes gymnocephalus | reverse complement strand
TTTCATTCAATATTTATCTAAGGCAGGTTAATCCTCATAGCTGAGATGCTTCTCTTAGAGGAGAGTGTTTATAGAGATGCCTTTTCCCAATTAGATTTTAGAGTGTTTTGGTTTTCATGCAAGTCCCTAGCTGTTAAGCTCACAGGGAAAACCTTTAAATCATGTCTCTGTAATGGAGACCACAGCATTTTCCACTTCTGTTCCATGGAATCACCCCTAAGGAAATCAGGAATTTTATGACTATGAATGAAGTGAGAACTTGGGGTCTGGATTGATTACAGAATGAACTGGGGCAGTCCTGGGGCCTATGGGTACTGCCAGAAGCCTGACAGAGAAAGCTCAGGCATATTTGCTGCAGTCTTTGGTGCAGAGATAAACTTTTTCTCATGGTTCTACTAGGATTGTTGTGAGAACGGCAGAACACAAGAATGTAAACACATACTATTCATAGTCTACCAATAGCTTTGAGAGGTGTTACTTCTCTTAACCAATAGCATGATACTTGAGTCCGTGTATTATAAAAGATGTGGGATTTTGAATAAAGTTAGTTGAAGAAGTTGAAGCTGAACCCGTGTATTAAACTTTATGCTGCATCTCCCTTCCATCCCCGGGGAGAGCAGTGACATGGGGCCCTTATACTTCCCATGGAGAGAACCTGAGCATAATGAGTAAATGGCCTTGAATTGTAGCTGAAATGAAAGCCAAGACTGTTTCTGGTCATAAAAGAAAACCCAAGCTGCTTAAAATGGATTTGGCATGGCCAAGAGTAGAAGTACCTTCTTTCTAATGGTACCCATTTTTTTACCAATAAGTAAAATTGTTTCTTGAACAACAAGGTAAATTTTATTGAAAAACATGATGCGTCCTTCTTGCACATATGGACTTAATCGGGGCATCCCAACAGTGCTTTAAGCTCTGTGAGCCACAAATGTTGCCTCATGCTTAAAGGGGCAAACTGTCCCTGACAAAGAATTTTGTGCTGTTGCAGTAAGTTGATAGAATTTTATTCTCTCTGTTGTGGTGGAAATGCTCGGTTGAGAAAAGGATAAGGATTCTCTTCCTCCAGTATGTGATGAATACCCTTTAATTGTCCAATGCTTTTAGTCATGTGTGGAGAGTGCTTTGCAGATATTTCCCTTAACATTAAAATATTAATTACTTGGAAAGTGCAGAACCATAATTTGCCTCCGAAGATTTGAACTGGTTTATCTTTGAAGACTCTAAATATGTATGTTGTTGATTTTTGATCTGTTTTGGCAGCACTCAAAGAGAAGAGAGTGTTACTTTATGGACAGAGTACCTGATGTATGCACTTATAGTCATGACAGCAGCTTTTTTATGTATGGCTCTGATTCCTATGATGGCCTAGAGACCCTCACAATGACTGTGACTCATTGCTTCCAGTGATGAAAGCTGCTCCAAATTATCCTGTTTATTATATCACTGAAAGCAAAACTGTAATGTTCTTGCAATTAAAATAAAACTTTATTTTTGACTGAATATCCTGGGATGATATTTTTGAACATGTTAAGCTGGGAAATAGAAATTTCTTTTGCAAAGTCAAACACAATCCCAAAGAGGCATGCAATGTAATTGTACCTATTTCTAATTCCTAGCAAGTAGGTGTCCAGATCATATCAGTCACTGGCACCAGCTCTCATGCTGGTAGACAGCAGCATGCAGCAGAGATGCAAAAGGATGAACAGACATGAAGAGTGAGATGATTTCTACTGCTCATGTATTGGAAAAAAGAGAATAATACAAGAGGTAGGGAGAGAAGAAATATCAGGAAATGACTGAAGTATCTCATTCTGTGAAAGAGAAGGCTAAATGATGAGACACAGAAATAGAATGAAAAGAAGAAGGATATAGTGGCATTATTTAATATATATATATCCTGTTAACAGGTGAAAAAATTGTGGTAATTTCCTCATCCTTTTCTGCTTCATAAAGAAATGTGTCATTAATCTGTGTTAGGAATAAAAGTTAAAATGTTTCAGAGCATGGTTGGCTTGTAAATTATTTGTCATGACTATTACTTTGAAGAGCATGTTCACAATATGCTGTTGGTGTTTTACATCTCTATAACTAAATAGTAAAGCTGCTGTAAAATTGAGCAGGAAATAGCATTAAATTCTATAGGTTTCAAATGAAGTTCTTTACTAATTTCACCCTTGGGATTTATAAAAAATGTGCACACTAAATTTTTAGAAGACACTAGAGCCTAATACATGCTAATTCATTTTTTCCTTCTTCTCTGGAGAGAACTCTGCCAGTTTAAATATAGATTTCAGCTTCTGGTAGACTTTCCTTCTTGGAAAAAAGTACCACCTCCCATACAGAAGGGACCTTTGCATGCATACATGTGTGACTATGCATGAATCCTGGCACTAACAGTTACTTCCACTCATCCTGCACTTGGGAGAAAGAGTAAAAGCTAGGAAAAATAGCTAAATCTCTTTATTAGTGACCTAAAATTGTTGGGATTTTTTAAAGAATAGAAATCTCATTGGATAATTTCAGAGGACAAGAGTCTAGTGCAGCCATTATCCTGATCATAAGAGTTGTTGTAAGCAGCTGTCTGAAATACTTGTACCAGCAGCAGCCGAGTCTGGAGCAAATGCTTGCTGCGGGTGTATTCAAAGATAAATTTTTCAAGTGTTTTCTAACTTGTTACAAGGCTCCCTACAGCTCCTCCTCGTGGTAAAGCACTGGAAAATGAGGACAAGGCAGACGTTAAGGTGGCATCCTTTGTACTGGAGCAACATAGATAATCAAATACAGTATAGAACCCAAATGAAACAAACCTAATCAAAGGATTCATGCTCTGTCAAATAATTAAGCTGAGTACAGATAAACGAGAGTGTTGTAGACTCTTGCTTTCCTATAGAATAGTTTTCAAATTGCAAGGCGTGGTGCAATGCCAGTAAGTAAATGAAGCAAGATCAGAAATGTTAGCAATCGGTCACATCTGAAGCATAAAGTCTAATGATACTTAACTCTACATCCAGGGTTTAGTAGTCTTTGGTAACCTGGAACGTAGAGGCATTGATGCAATTTTTAATATAATTCCCCTTTTCCCTACTGGCAAACCCAAGCTGTAATGCTTAAGCCACGCTTCTCTAGTCCCTGAAGATTCTTAACACAATTTAAGAAATACAACACATACCCAATGTTTTATAAATAAACACGGTAACTCTCTTTTTGGAGTCAGGCCATTAGATGAACTCTAAGTTAATCATAAGGAATTAAATGTAAACTTGAGACAATTAAATGTAGACTTGAAACAACCTACTAAATTTCTTTCCACCAGTCAACCTTAAAATGATCTTTAGCACCCTTTGCTTCACTGTTTATTTGAACAGTGTAAGTTCATAGCTAATACTCTAAATTGCCTGTGTTCTAGGTAATTCACTGCAACCCAGCCAGTTGTCTGAGGCTGTTACCATGGGCCAATACTGCAGAAATGACACAAGTCCAGCTTTACTTTTGCATAGGGTGCAAGCTGATGTAAGCTTTTGCAGAGCAGGAGCTGTCTGGAGTGAACTGGAAAATTTCTGGAGCAGAGGAATTGCAAATGGCTTTCACTTTTATCTGTTCCTGCACTTGTAGTGAAATGAGTTCAGACTAAAACAGGCTGCATTGAGATTACACATTAGGAAGAAATTTTTTACTGTGAGGGTGTGAGGCACTGGAACTGGTTGCTCAGAGAAGTTGTGGGTGCCTCATCCCTGGAAGTGTTCAAGGCCAGGTTGGAGGGGCTCTGAATGACCAGGCCTAGTGGGAGGTGTCCCTGCCCATGGTAGGGGGGTTGGAACTGGATGATTGGCAAGGCCCCTTCCAATCTAGACTATTCTGTGACCCAAAAATATAGATGCCATGAAAATTCCTGCAAATTCTGAGGCAGAGCTGGGAAAACTCCAGATTTGATTAAGCCCAGAAGAGGTCTGCTGAAAAATTCATGTGCTTGCCAAGACTACAGTGTTTTCATTTTTCCCTTGCACTGCTGATGCAATTTGTAAACAGGAATGCTGTAAAGGCTGGTCACTGCTTTGCAGGAATTGATTACAAGTTAGCACACCTTCTTATTAAGCTTTGGTTTAATTTTTCCCTCGCTCCATCTTTTTCTGGTACTCTATACAGGATTTCATTCCTATGCTCCTCTTCATGGAGTGTATTCAGAAGTGACTGATTTTTTTATTCCTAATGAGAGCAAATTAACAGGCATACAGCTCTCCTCCAAGATAATCTGAGGAGTCAGGCTTCCTCACAGTGTTATGTGTCATGTGCTTTGGCTATCATAAAGCACATGAACTGCTTTAAATATTATAGAAGTGCTACAGATAGCTTTATTATGCTTGTAACATCTTTTTAATTGTCCTTTTTGGTCAAGGATTTAATGAAATGCAGTTTATTGATGAAGCTCTGCAAAAAAATATTCATCTATTACATTGTGATCTGCAGATGTATTCTTAAAAAAAACTCTTCCGTAAGTCTCTGTTGTACCTGTCAGCACATTTTATTGCTGTGCCCCAGCATGCATGGATTACCACATCAATTCTAGGTTTTTGCAGTGTTTTGATTTGCCAATGACCTCTCCACAACCTCTGCACTTTACTATTAACAATATTTGTTCTTTGGCTTAAACTTAGGCCAGCAATAATACCAACCTGGCCAGGGGCTGATTTTAGCACAACTTGCATTCTTTGCTGCTCCTTTTCCCAAGGCTGCTTCATTCTGAGTCTTTCAGTCTGTAGAAATTAAGCCTGCTTATGGGAGGAGGAGAGCAGTTCTTGAAGCAGTGAAAAGGACATTAGAGCAACACTTAACATGGTCCAAACATATCTGTCGTGTTTGACAATAACATTATTTCCTGACAGTCCTACACCCTTTTCTTTCAGATAAAGTCCAAACCCTTGTAAAGATCTAGTAGGTGCTTTACTATGACATTTCTCTTTTCTTTCTAGGAAGACCTGGAAGCTGTCTTCTCCTTGCTCTGAATAAATTATGGCAGGACTAATTTCACTGCCTGCTCACCACTTGCTGGATCCATCCAGTTGTTCTTGAGTATTTTGAACAAGATTCTCACATCCTCTTGGTCTCTTTGAATCCCAAAGCTCTGTCATCTGTGAGAGTTCAGAATAATTATCTGGTTACCTTGTGTTTATCCAAATGTCTATATACAAGTGCTCTGGTATCAGCAATTCTGTGATGCTTATCCTCTTATAAAACTAAATCTTTTAAAAACCCCGAAAGCCTGAGAAACATTATTTTACCACCTGGACTAAGAGAGTACTTTCAAAAGGGCTTTGAAATACAGTCTGAACCATTTCAATGCATGTAGGCAACTGGATGTCTAGCTGAAAAAATTATTGTATGCACATTGTAGATGGGCAGATATCCTGGACAGTTCAGCTTGTCTGGCCCTCTCAGTAATTACACCTGTAGCATTCAGTTCCTTTTATTAGATGCCTCTACTCATATGGTCATGATGGGCTTTATAACAAGAAGAAATATCCAAAAATATTAGGGTTCCTAGCCACAATCTCATGAGTAAACAAAGAATGCTTCAGTAACCATGGTCTGTGAGAATAATTCTGAAAGGTGGTATTACATTGTTCTTGGTAGATGTCATCATAAGTACTGCTGATCCACTGAAGTGCCCTCTTTGGGAAGACAGTATCAGTGAAGTAATTAATCCTTCATGATTCCTTTGTGCCTTGAAGCTTTTGTTTCTTGTCTGACAAAAGAAACATTCTGTCTCTGTGTTGTTGTTTCATATGAAATGTGTCACTTCCTAGAAATTTATTCTTAGCTGGAATTGTAGCTGCCTTGCTCTTTTGACACAATAATATTTGAATATCTTTTTGCTGAGAACAGGGGTGCAGCACTTTATTGAATCTGTTTTATTTAAGTCTAGGTCATATGTTCAGGCAACATGTGAATTTGCAATGTCATTAAAGCCCTGCGAACTCTTTGGAGAGTGTCCCATAAATTAATGCTTTGGAGGAACACTAGGTGGACACCTGGATCTTCTGAAGCTGTGTATTTTATGTTACATGTTCTCATTTAGAATGGCACACACTAGGTCTTCCTTTGTTGCTATCTCCATACTTTTGGCACTTACCCTTCAAACCTGCATTCAGTACTATTGTAAACAGCATCAATTACTTGTTAGTGTTATGGAAATAATTGTATTACCAGTAGGTGCAGGAAAAACACTGACTTTACCAATTTTGGTGACCATCTCAGAGAAGCTGCTCATACGGAAAAGCCACTCTGTACAGCATAAACTTCTGATCACCCCTACAAATAGAATTGTCACCACTGACGATTTTTATCACTCTAAGGGACTTGATCTTGGCTGTGAAAAGGCAGCACAGTCTTCTGTCTCACCTAATGTCCTGGTACAGCCAGGACTGATGGGGTGAGGTAGAAAATTGGTCCATTAGTCTCTTTCCCCTTGTGAGTCCTCAGCTGAAATAGCTAGAGTGCTAGAAGGTAGTAGAGATGTGAGGGACTCTATTCTCAGTGCGAAACAAACATGAAAAGCCAGCCTTGTTAGATGAAGCACAAGAGTCCTTTGCTGTTTGCAGAATCCTCTAAAAATGAACTCAAATTATCTAGCTATTTCTTTTTCACATGCATTAAAAAGAAATCATGTCTTAAAGTGTTTTCTATGAGCATCTCAGAAAAACTAGCAGACCTGGAAACAAAATATTAAATTATGAAAATAAATTCTGAGATGCACACCTTAAATGTTTTGCATGTGCAAGCTAGAAGAGCTTTATAGCTGCTTTTCAGATATAAAACTTGTTTCTTAGTTCTTAGATCTTTGATAGACTGTCATGGTGTAAGGTGAATGTGGTGAATTTGCTTCAGGAGTTTATTACAGACATATTTAATACAGGACTAAATTGTTGAAATTTTGACAGAGTCATGTAGCATACATCTAGGTTTCAGAGCATAAGAGATTCTCAAGAAAAATATGCATTAAGTACAAAATATTATGCAAGTCAGGCTTCATGAAAGGTCATTTTTCTTATTATTTATTTGCAGATGCTTAAAAGTGTTGGCAAATTTATTCACATAGGTGAAAGGAGAGACTAATTTATTCAAATCTTGCTTAGAATTGTCACTGCTGGAACAAAAAGATGTTCCATTCAAAGTACCCCCACAAGAAAATGGGTCTGACATATAGGCACAGATGAGAACATGGAGTCATTCATCAGTGTTCTTGTCATCCTGGGCTATTTTGATTATGCTTGAATAGATTACATAGCTGTAGACCATTTCCTTAAACACCGAAGCATTTGGGATGAGAGGGACTGTCAGTACTCTTGGACCACCTCTCTGGTGACCTGAGTAGTCTCATCTCCAGACGCAAGAGTTATTTTGTTGCTTCTCTTCTAAAATGCCACTAAATGTAGTGACATTTTTGGTAGCACTTGCTAAGCTTTGGAAGGAACTCAACTTACCAAATAATTGTAGAAGAAACAGTTTGTGAAAACCTGTGAAAAAAGGAACTGAGATCTTTAGTGACAAACTGTTTTTACTTTTTCATCATCTGTTCACCTATGCTTGTGCAGAGTGTGTAATTTTTTTAAAGGTGAGGTTTGTTCTACATGGCTGTGTGTCACTGTAGACATGATGAAACACTGGTGTTCTGGTGTTCCAAAGTTTTCAAAAATGAAAAGTAACCTTTCTCTGTGTCCAAGTGTGCAGTGTAAAAACCAAAGTATAAATATGTCAGTTCTTCAGTGGAAGTTAATAAGACACGTCCTCCTCTATCATGAAGAACAACATCATGCTCTTTCTCATTTGTTTTTCTGTTATTTTTGAACAAAACCATTCAGTGTAACAAAGATCAGTTTGCTTTCTCCAGCAACAGCAGCCCATAACATGGTCATCTTCTTGTGCCTCTGTGTCTCTTCAGAAAGCTGATTATATTTGTAGATGACATATTGGGCGGTATTTACGTTACACATATTTGAAGAAGATTATTTGGATCAATCTTCTGCTCACTGCAGCTGAAACCACTATCTTTGTGAAGATGTGAATGGAGCAGCTTCTGGAGTCTAGCTGAGCTGGGTAAAAAGGGTCTAAAATGTCACCTATAAAGATATAAAAATAGAAAAAATCGTGAACATGTGTTGCTTATGGTAAAGCTTAGGAACCTCATTGCTTGTTGTTCTGGGTGGTGTCCAGAAAAAACCCCTACAAAACAATGAACAAAGAGCTTTTCTGCCACAAAGAGCTTACAATTTAAGAGACAACAGGGTGGAGAAAGACAGTGAGGCATAAAGAAATAAACAGCTGCCAATGAATTCATAGGAGACTGGTACAGTTGTCATTGCTGGGTATTTAAAGGGAAGTGAGTAAGAGCAAGACTTCAAATCCTCCAGTGCCCTATTCTATCAAGAATAAATATATTTATGTGACATGCCAGAATTGATAATTCTATCTTGCAAAAGCTGATATAAATTCCCCTAAATAATGAAATCCATACACACATGCTGTACAGTCTTTGTTATTTCCTCCATTTTTTAGGAATGAAAAGAAAATGAACACATTTTCTGCTGCATAATGAATCTTCCTCTGCAAGTATTCTGAGCCCTGGGACTTCAGCCTTACAGGAGTGATCCTTACTACCGGTGTTGTAGGACTGAGCATCTCAGCCCTCTGAGTACTATGATCTGAGATGATGTAGTTTCTTGATGGGGTCAGTGGTAGCCTTGTCCCCAGTGACCATAGAGCAGCAATATTCAAGAACTTGAGTGGAGTGAGGTAAGCAAAGAACAAAGGAGAGACTCAACTTCAGTAGAGAAGACTTTGACTTACTCATGGGGAGCTGGTAGGTGAGGTCATGTAGAAGGCATCACTGAAGAGCAAAGGAGCTCAAGTTATTACTCATAAGGAGCAAAATGTTGTCCATGCCAGACTCGGGAAAATGAGTATATGTATCACGGCTTGACAAAATGGGGAATGTGGGGCTCAGTTCCAATGCAAAAAGAACATATGTAAGAGGCAGAAGCAGACTACAAAGGAAGAATATAAAGGCTGCCCATGATGGCATGGGTGGCAGTAGGAAAGCAAAAGTTCAGCTAAGAGCTGAAATGGGCAATAAACATCAAGAGCATGCTTACTACTAGTTTAGCAGCAAAAAGAACAAATGATGAAAATTGAGGCCCATGGCTGGGTAAATTAGTGGCAGAAGATTAAAAAATGTCTCTGTCTTTATCATCATTTCCCAAGCTTTGTGCCCAGAGACATGTTCAAATAAGAGAGATAGTATTGGATGGTCAAGTGAGGATTCACTTGAGAAATCTCAACCCCTAAAAATACATGGGACTAGATGGGCCAGCCTTGCTTACATCTTTTGGAAATTATGGCTCAAGTCCCCTTGGAAACCAGTCCTCACCACATGAAGGAGAAGAAGGTCACTGTGAGCAGACAGTGTGGCTTTGACAAGGGTCATATGCTTGACCACCTCCATTCATGTTATAATGAAATTAATAGATCTGTGAATGAGGAAGGAGCAGTGGAAGTTGTCAGCTTTGACTTCAGCAGGATGACAAAGTCTTGCACAGGACTTTTCTGTCCGAGTCACAGTGTTATAGTCTAGGTGGTAGAAAAACTGAAAATTCTAATGGTTTCAGTTAATTCTTCAGTCAATTTTTGGGTGTTTCCAGTAGTACACCTTCTGCAAATGGCCTTTAATGTCCCATATTCCAGTTATTCCCACCTCTACAATTAACATCAGGAATTTGGGGTTTTTTCTCTAAATGTTCCATTTCAGACGTAACGATACAAAGTAGCCTACTCTGCGCTGGCAAACAAATCATGCCTCCTTGCTCCCTGTCTCACTTACTATAGATAGCATTGGGGTTTTTGTTGGTTTTTTTTACCCCTGTTGCCTTCTTTCTGAGTTAAATGTCATTATTACATACTCTGGTTCCACTCAGTGTTGATTCATGCAACACATTGGTAGCGTGCTCTTCTGTGAACTGCTGTGTTACTTAAGCAGTAATTAAACTCTTGCCCCCCGAGGTTAATTTTTCCCTACAGCAGTTTTTCCATTGGTGTCACACTG
>WEKY01048447.1:240-31143 GCA_013390045.1 Picathartes gymnocephalus | reverse complement strand
GAAAGGAAAGGAAAGAAGAACCCTCAAGCCTATCACCCCTTTTTTAACTTTGATTTTCCATTTAACAGAAGGACGAGGAGAGTTACCACTCTGCATGTATTATCATCTACAAAATGCTTTGGAAAAACATTACTGTCATCTGTAAACAAGGTGAATGTGCTACATTAGCAATGAAATTGAGACAAAAGAATAGTGTACAACAGTTTTCTAATTAATTAAACATGAAACTCCAGAGCATTAGCAGCTGATCCAATTACAAAATATTAGCTGCTCTGGAAGGGACTCATGAACAGCAAGGTCACAACACAAACTCCTTACAGATGTTAGATAAGCTGACACCTGCAAATCATTTGGAAGCAAGTATTTATTTAAATATCTTTTTGTGCTACCAGTTTCTCTGTTTTCTTTCGTGCTAAAGCTTTGCTCCCCTGGGAATGAAAAAGAATTAGAAGAAAGTCAGCGTAACTTTTTTTGCTATGTACAGTTCTAATTAGCATAATTTTAATTTTATGTTTTTGTCTCAGCAGACAGGTCAATAAACAAATTCAAAAATATTAGCTGTGGATTTATTCCCCAGTCTGATTCTCATTTCTTCAGCAAAAGAACTTTCTCTAGTGTCTCTCACATTTCAATTTTATATTACAGCATGGGGTGTAAAATACTAATAAGCCCTTGAAAAATTCATTATTTGTCTACATTCATGCCAGCCTCCTGCCCATATATTCATCTGCTTGTTGATGTATTTTCAGAACTCCTCAGAGGCAGGAATAGTGAACAGAGACACAGAGGACAAGGTGTCTTCAGACAAATTTTGTCACAGGAGCCCTGGGAGTATCACGATTCCTAGGTAGGAATTTACATGCCAGGGCAATGCTACAAGCAGGATTCCTCTCTGAAGGGTTCATGGGTCTGGCACCGCTCTGACAATATTCTTGCAAAAAGTCCGGGGTTTCTTGCGGTCACTTCCAGCTCTGTGTTGTGCTTTCCTGTGTGTTATGGTCATGCCCAAACTCTGTTTGCCTTCCTCAGGTCCTACTTGGTCTGTGATGAGAGACTTTGGTACAAGGACTTTAACTTAATTTTCCCATCTTCTACTTTATTTCTTACTGACAGAAAGATAAAATCGAGTCTGTTCTTCAAAGAGAGGGTGGCTGGGTACTGCAACAGGCTCCCCAGGGAAGTGGTTGCAGAACTAAGCCTGACAGAATTCAAACCTGTGTGTGTTCAGGCACATGGTGTGACTCTTGGGGTGCCCTGTGCAGAGCCAGGAATTGGACTTGATGACCCTGGTGGGTCTCTTGCCACTCAGAACATTCTGTGTTTCTGTAACTCTATACATGTATCAAGCAGAGTCTTCTCTTTCTGGCAGTAATGTTAATTTTCCCTGTCCATTAGCAGGAAGTCTGTTTGAAGAAATATAAACATGACTCCACAGTACTTGCTGCCATCAGCATACTTCCTTTTCACCATGCCAGCCAGATTACTCCAAAGTGGCATTACACACACAAAGGAAGCAGAAACCAGCCTGGCAGCCAGTCTGTGTAACCAACCAGCTGAGGACTAAAGATCCAAAGCAGAATCTGGAGCTCACTCCAGTCAGCTGCTAAGACACTCATACAAAATTTTATTAATCCAAGTGCCCTAAAATGATCAGTGACAGTAGCTGCTCTATATGGATTTATTTATTCTGTATGGAAAAATAAACAGCAATTAATGAAAAAAAACCCCCAAACTTCCAGTTTAAAAATTCCCACTATGCTATCTGCTCCAATGCCTAATGCTAATATTGTTAGTAGTCATGATTGTGTTGGATCTGGACTACAATCTCACATTTCCAGTATTTACAAAGTTCTATGTTTGCTCAGAGACAAACAGTACCCAAATAAAAAAGGCTTAACTTTTGATATGTGATGAGTTTACCTGATATAGCATCTTTTCCTAGTTAAAATATTGTGTGCTAACATTTGCACATTTTGAAATGTGTGTTGCCATGACTGCAGCAAAAATTCTATTTTTAGATTCTGTTAATCTTTCATCTTAAAATATAGCAATGCAACTAATAACAGCACTATGTATCCTTCTCTTCTGATGATTCAGCTGTATTATTAAAGAATTAGAGTCCACTCAGATGCACAAAAGTGTTTTTAGACTCATGTGAAATTTTATGCCAAGGAAAACCCTTTAACATGAAACTAATCTTCTGCACTGTTTACTAACAAGACACAGACCTTAGAGTTAAAATTAAGGCATGCTATTGTCATTCCGTTTTTATCTTATTATGCAATGATAAATGTTCTTGTCTGTTACCTAGGCAATAAAACAGGATTTAAGTAAATACATTAAAAAGTATACTTTTCATGAAGAACCAAGATTTTGATATTTCTGTCCACATTAAACATACATACATGAATGCACATAAATATTCTGCCATAGAAATTATTGCAAACAACCATCACAATTCATGTCATAAAAATGAAAACAAATGTTCAGAAAAAGAGATCTTTTTTATCCTTTGAAGGATTCTACTCTAATACTTAGTAATCTCAAAGCACAGTGATTCACAAAACACAGTAAAATTTATATGGAATTAATGTGGAAGCAGGTTGTTATATATTTGGAATGCAGACATTGACATTGATATAGTACTCACAAACACATTTCCATTGTACTTCCAGCATGGCATACTTAGGGTTTTACCATTTTGGTAAGTTGTGGATATAAATCCAAATCTTTATCTCATGACAATATCAGAAAACACCACAACAACCACGTAATTTAAATACTGAATGCAACTTGGATTTTCCATAGTCCTCTGTTGAAAATCTTTCTGATTTGTATAAACTTACACATATAAACAAATGTCTGCTTTCAGATGAACCTGTACTAACATTTTAGTCAGAATAAGTCAAGTACATTTTATGTGAATCCCTTGGTTGTCGTCTCGAACACTACTTTAATTGGCTATATGGAGCAGCTTTAGAGCCCCTGAACTGGAACATTTCAGTTGGAATTAACCCAGGAGATGCACTACAGAAGTTCATTTTCACTTAGTAATGAAAATTAGGTCCACAGGACCAGACCAGAGCTAATCCAACCTACTTTCCTTTGTAACTCATAATTTGGAACCTTGGCATTGGCTATTTCACTATGAAAGCTTTCTCCTATGGGTCTAAAACATTTGATAGGATGTATCCTGTAAGGACTATGTGCATGCACATGTTTACAGAGTGAAACTCACATGAAAAACACACACAAAGATATTTTAAGTCTCAATATTGACATGGAAAATAAACTATACTAAAGTGTGAAATTTTTTGTCTAGGACATCCCAATCCCTCTACTATGGAGATGATTATGATATAACCATGAATTATATGTTAATATTCTTTCTCTGTGGGACCCCTACCTCATTACACATGACAGATGATGATTGCTTGTAGATGAGATCTACTCACTACTTTATTTTATTCCCTCCTTTCAGTGTATGTATGCACATTTATTTTCTGTGCATTATTCAAATCCTGCTCTGAAGACAGATATATTATCTATTACACTTTCTTACAGCACTCATCTTCATAGGTTATATATATCCTAACAAATATAAGGAGCCAGGGCCTGTTTTCTGAAACTGAGAGCAAGTAGGACAGAACAACTGCATCCAGAAAACTGAATTTTCCTCCTAGCAGAGCAGAATCACCTCATCCTTAAAGTCTCTTGGAAACAAACACAATCACATGCAATATTTGCTGTCCTGCAAGGGTCTCCTGAGCATTTGTGACAAGAGATGTCTGTTCAGCCAAAAGCATGAACAGGAGCACGTTAACAATTAAATGAGAGGGTGGCTGGTGTACAAACATGCAAGTCTGTATCTTGATCTTCCTTAATTTATTTGTATAAAAGACACAGTTACTGCAGAGTCTGTGGCTTGTGTTTCTACTTCTGAGTGAGCTGCAGGAGGATTCATGCTGATTTTGCTGATGTGATCATTAGACATGAACGTCCACATTTTCCAGTAATGTTCAATTCCCAGTCTGATATATCATATATCAGAGTTTTCTGAGATTTTTCTAAAATACATAAGAAATGGCTATATGGTGTCAGACCAAAAGTCTCTTTGGTGTTCAAAATAATATTCAAAATACAAAAGTGTGCTCAGCTTCTGTTTGTGATGCTGAAGTATTTTTTCTTAGTTCTTTTCCTCCCATTTCCTACCTCTCTTTTCACTATCACAGAGAATCAAACTCATGACATCTTGCAGAGTTCTTTTCTAAGTAGTGATGATTAATTTAGAATTTTTTATTTTATGTGCATAATTACAACACCTGTTTTCTTTTTCTTTTACCTGTTTGCATCACTTCCCATCCATTGACATTTCCCCTGTGGTTTTGTTGCCTTGTCATTCTCTGTCACCTCTGCAACAGGCTGTGCTGTATTATTTTGCATCAACACTAATTTCATATGTTCAGAATACAATGCCTTGAGCAGCAGCTGTGAGTACTCAGCGGTTCTGCAAATAAGGCATAAAATTCTAAAAATGTACATTCTAAAAAAAGGAGGGTTCTGTAATTAATGAACAAAAAGGAAAAGTTCAGCTTAGGTAACTTGCTAGCCAAGCTCTGTGGCAGGGATAAAAATTGGTAGGAATTCTTCAAGTAAAGAAGATCTATTGAAAATTACTGTTTCATTCAGACATCTTCTGTTCAAACACCTTAGAGCAGAGGTCTGAGCAAACCCCACCCATATTCTTGACATCTGTAGAAGCTGCATGTTCTAGTTTTGGACAGGATAGTTAACTTTCTTCATAGGAGGTTTTATGGGGCGATATTTTGGATTTGTGATGAAACAGTCTTGAAAACAGAGGGGTGTTTATGTTATTGCTGAGCAGGGCTTACACAGCATCAAGGCCTTGTCTGTTCTTCAACCCACCCCACCAGAGAGGAGGCTGAGGGTGCACAAGGAGGTGGGAGGCAGACGCAGCCAGGACAGTGACCCCGACTGACTGAGGGGATATCCCAGACCATGTGACGTCATGCTCAGCATATAAAGTTGGGAAAAGAAGGAAGGGAGGACTCTTGCTGTGATGGTGTTTGCCTTCCCAAGTCACTGCCAGGTGTGATGCAGCCCTGCTTTCCTGGGCATGGCTGAACACCTGCCTGCTCATGGAAAGTCATGAATTAATTCCTTTTTTTGCTTTGATGGTGTGCAAAAATTTTGCTTTAATGCTCAACTGTCTTGATCTCAAGCCATGGGTTTTCTCACTTTGACCCTTCAGACTCTCTCCCCCATCTCACTGCAGGGTGAGTGGCTGTATGGGGCTGTGCTGCTGGCCAAGGTAAAATCATGGTGCTGGAGGATACTGGTTTGTTCTAAAATTATGCAATCCCATTAGCACAGCAGCAAAATGTTTTAAATTTCTTTAAACTCTAATTCCAATAAGATGCCCCTCAATTCCATGTGAAGTTCTAGGATATCTGATTTAATATTGATCACAATGGCGTTCTTGCATAACCCATGAAATATGCACCAACTAGCACACTAACAACACAACACTCTTTATCTCAGAGGAGGAAGTCTAATCAATATATAAAAATAAAAAAGGAGTGAGTTACTATTTGCAGTCTACACTAATCTCTAGATTAATTATTTCTACAGAAAATTTATGAAGGCTGATATTACTGACAACACATCTCTCTTTACTCATATATCCTGAAAAAGGAAGCATCTTCTTTCTTACCTTAGAGACTGTTGGAAAAAACCCAACGTACACAAAAAAAATATTGAAAATGTAGGTTTCTCCTTTGTTCCTTAAAATACTGTAGCTGGTTAGGCGCACTCCTTACGCCAACACCACTTTATTTTTCACTTGCCATGTCTGTGCCACATGGAGCAGTGATTCAAGAACTTTCTTCTCTTTTTCCATCAACATTTAAGACACAAATCTCTCCAGGAATATTTTGGTGTACAGCACTGCATGGAACTTGCAAGAGCTGTCATAGTTGTGAAGGTGTGAGTCCTTCCTCTAAATTAGCAAAGACTTTCATGAAACCTTTGGAGGCACAGAACAAGAGGCTACTTTAACAAATTTTCCAAGAACTCAAGAAAGCAAGCAAAGTTAATGGTAAAGGGTACAGAGCTATAAACACCTATTAATTTTTCTAGGTGCAAGTGGTGTCTAAAAAAAGAAAAGGAAATAAAATATTATCAAACATTAGAGCTTTACAAAGGTTCTCATTCAAAATTCTTGATGGGATACTGGCAAGGAGGGAAATTGGTTAATAAAAATGTCATCTATTATTGGAGGTTTAAGTGGTAATATTTTTTCCTTAACTGATGAGATTAAATACTTGAAGAATTCAGAAATAATGCCAAATCTCTAAATTTTACATATAAAGTTTCTTCCCTGAGAATTTCCAAAGTATACAAGGAATAAACACCATTATTCTCAGTTAAATAAATGTCAGGTCTGGGCTTCCATGTGGATAAAGCACTAAGAGCCATATCAAGCAGAGCAGACAGGCTTTCTCCAGGAAATATCATACAGGGAAAGGAGAAGCAGACTTCCTCTGAAGAGCAATACTTCAGGGAAATATCTCTTTCAGATTCTTAAAACATAGCCTTCTTGTTGGGACTGTCACATGCATACAGTGGAATATGAAACTTACAGATAAGAGAACTGTGATTATTTCCACCTCTTTTAATTGTAGTTCTAAGTCATATTAAAACCATTTAATGTGTTGCTTCTTTAAGGTCAGCATCATAGTTCTCCAGGAGCTGCAAAGATCCAGTGGGATGTTTGGCTCATATCAATTTATGGCTGTTAACTGAATTTTAAAGTCTTCATAAATATAACCAGTAAGAAGATACTTCTTCAGGAAAAATGGTTGCCATTATCTATGTTAACTATCATTCTGGATTTGTCTTTAATTATTATAATATTTGAATGATTCCTTGCAAAATTGGCCCAAATCAGCACTTAGATGCAGTGTGTATGACTTAGTGTAGGTGAGGGACAGTCCAGACGGACAGTCTGGATATAAACTAATGTTTTCAAAGGACAAAATTGCTAGGTTATATGGAAGCTGTCAGACTGGAGCTATTGCTTACAAGTCCAGAGAATGGGTCCAGTAATTATAATTGATTTGCACGAGTATAGTCCGACTGTCTCTGGAGACATGCAGCACCAAGCAGAGTGTAGAAAACCATATGTTTTCTAGTTCTACAAAATGTCATTTGAAGTCAGGGTTGAGAGGGACAAAGAAGCAGGGAAATAAGGGGAATAGAGAGCAGCGAAGTCATGATCTAGTACATGGAATGGTTTATGGTCACGCAGCCTGAGGAATGTTTGTCCTTAAAACCCACGACCAGACTTCCCCTGCTTGCATACTGTTTTTACATATGATTTCCTGCAACATGAGTATGCTCCAGGCAGGGGCACGTAGCCAAAATGCTCACTGAGCTCTGCTCCTGTGTCTCTTGTGGCTGTGGGGGCCTTAGCAGGGACTCTTAGCAGGGCAATGAGGTACGCTGCAACAACACTTGAGGGTACATGAGAATGCCTTCAGAATCCAAAGACAATATAGCATATCTATGTGTCTGTCTCCTTTAAGAGCCTGAGACTGCAGTCATGGTGAGAAAAAGCTGAGTTTGTGGGGCAATAGGTTCATCAGTGCTGGAGCTGGGTATGAAGGTGTGGGTGTGCAGACTGGACTCATCTGGGTGCACAGAGTCAAATGACATAGTCAGGGCTTCTCACCCACCTTGAGGGTACCTAGGACCATCCATCCCTGATTTTGGCCTCAAGAGTACAGTTAGCAATGACAATGGATGATGACTTTAGCCTCACAGTTGCTCTCACATGTAGTACTGTCTGGATTCCCTTGAACCCTTCCCAGGCTCGTGTTACTTTGAGCAGCTTTAAAAGGGGATTGCCAGGAAAGGGGAGACAGTTCCTGCAGTAATAACTCCTTGTCAAGGAAGATGTGGATCTTCCAGAAGATCTGGTCATCAGATATAAATGAGCCAGAGGAGAGCAGGGTGTCATGCTTCATCTCTAGGCAACTCTGCACTTGTCAAGGTTTCTGACAGTGAATATCAGAGAACATCACACCATAAAGTAAAGAAGGTGCAGGCTTCCACAGACTTTTGTTGCCACAGATTTTTATGTCTTATATATTTTGCAGCCAAGAAAAGGGATAGATTCAACACAGAAATGGTAACCATAGACAAATCCTGACACTGTTTTTGTACTATACTTCCTTTCCTGTTATTCAGAATAGCAGTTCCAAACCAGCAAGACAAAGAGTTGATGTGATTACCATTGTAACAATACACTTCAGTGTGTCTGTGTTTCCCTCATCTTGTCTCTCTGGGATTGTCTTGACTGGTAAGTGCCTCTATTTCTTATAAATCACCAGTTCCTGCTGTCTTTTTCAGTATGGCTATTTATGGATAACTTATTTTCTTCCAGAAAGGAATCCAGTTTATGGGGACTGATTTTGATATAAAAATGCTGTACAGTTTTTCTTAACAAAATTTTTCATACTGGGCTTTGCAACTTAACACTTAATAAAGAATTTTGAGAGTGAAATCTTGTATGATATCCTGTAATATATTTCAGTCTAAATGTGACTGCTAATTACTCTTTAGAACAAAGGAATTTCAGCTGTTGTATGTGCCTCTGTGAATTTCAGAAGATTCTAGTTTTTGAGTCAGACAGCTTAAAAAGCTGTGCTGCACTTCATAGATCCTGATCTGTGGTGTCCCAATGCTTTTCCCAAAAAAAAAGGTCTTTTAAAGTGCTACAAAAGGCTGTAGCCTCATTCTCTCAGTTCCCACATTTTTCAGATGACCGTGATCAATGTTATTGGAGGATTCAGAACACAATTAAAATTTGAGTACTTTATAAGGTAAGGCATTTCAGTTCACTGGTGGTTTTGGAAGCCTAGGAAGAAAGGGATACTATCAAACCACCTGGCTAAAGCATCTGTAACACACCTGAATTTTAGGCCCCTAGTGAATACTTTAAAATAGATACATATATTACTTGTGCTGTCAATAGAGAAAGCCAAGCAATAGCTACTCCCCATGTCTAGACAGACAAGAGCTCATTGTGAGGGCTGCAGAGACCTGTCTCTTTCCACTAGTTGGTCAGAGAAATAATATTTTCCCTAAGTTACTCTTTAGGCACCTTAGATTTTCATACAAATGACAGACGATGCGTCCCCACTATAATCTTCATCATCTAAACTGGGTGCTGACAGTAAGACTGTTTCCTATGAATGCTGCTGAGGACATTAACTGGGAATAATACAGCAGCACCCTGAAATCACTTCTGTTACTCATTTTATATCAGCTAAGTAACACCACTACTTCAGGAGTCTTTCACTCTTCATTTTGCCGCAGCTTTCTGTTCCTTTTTTCCCCAAAGGAATGGTGTAAAGGGATTTAGCATGGCAGAGTGCCTGGCCCCAGAGAGCAATTCTCTGTATAGTTGATGTGACAGCCATGCTGTGTAAAGGAAAGGTCTAATCATTTTTCCCCTGGTCATCTGAAACATTCACAGAAAATACAGATAAAAGTCTGCAGAGTTGAACCCTAATGAGTTCATGCAATGGAACTAAAAAGAATATTATCACAACTTATTTTTAAGCAGTCTAAATATTTTTTTTTCTCAAGTGGAACAAGCTGTTGAACCTATGTGCAAAATCATCCCCCATCATCTCTGTATACAGTCCGTCACAGAAATCTATGAAATGCAATAGAGCTCTTTTTGGGCAATTTCACTGTCAGGGAAGAATGCAGGAAGGGTGGAACACCAGCTCTCTGATGGAGTAATTTTAGATTTTATTGTAATGCCTGCCAGTGAATAATCCACATGCAGAGATTTCTAAAGCAAACTGTGAAAGGCCGCAGCCTGCCCTGTAACCCTAAAAGGATGTTGAGCTTGGCTGTCTTCCAGGGCAGCAGGATGTGTGGCCTGGATTAGAACAGGAATATTCCTAACATTCATTGCTTTTTAATGATGTCATGCTTGCTAGCTATTGCAAGTCCTTTATGCTTTCCGCTGTAAAAACTTTTCTAATACTACTGAAACTTCCTGATGAGAAAACATTTCAAAATATGGCTATAAGCTTCACATCCATGCAATGATAAAAGTATAGAGCTGTTAAAATACATAGTTTATGGAACAAGAAACTCAGCTTTGATGATTGTATTGTTATTATGTAATAATAACAATATTATGTATCAGATACTGTAAAATGCAGTCAATACTACGTGTTAAGTGGTTATTTTAATGTTCCTGATTCTATCAATAGAAAACTTTGCATTTGAGAGGTCTTTTTTTGCTTTACATTATACTGTATCTAAGCACACACCAATGTTGAAAAAAGTGAATATTTTATTTAATATTGCAATCATTTTTTTTCAGGGAATATGTAATCATTAGATTACAAAATAAAATATGAATATTCACATTTTGCGAATGAAAAGCATGATAGTTCCTAACAGGATATATGAATTCTGAGAATCAACACAACCGTTTATTGTACTATAAATTATAATCATGTTGATTAATTATAAATTGCTTTTAGCCAATTACAACCACCAGCTACGCAGGAGAAGAAATCTGAGGTGGAAACATGCCCCTGTCTGCTGCTTCCCTACAATTTGGTCAAGCTCAGTTCCAGCTGAGTGTAATCAGGTTGCTCTTTCCTGGGAAGATGGAAGCCTTTTAATAACTCAATACATCAACTCTGCCTTTATTTCTCTGGAAACTTTAACAATATAAATCTGATATGTATTTTTAAGTTAATGTGACAGAAAGACCATGATTACTTTCTTTGCACCAAATTATCTCAAAGAAGTTTGACAGCATCAAAAGATTTTTAAAAGTATCCACAAAAATGCCATAGTAGCAAATACCTATCTTGTGTGGAAAATAGAAAGGGATTAAGGAAATATTCCTTGCTCAGAGCATAGAAATGAGTCGTGACATTCAACAAAGAGCAGGATAACCACCTTCATCAGTACAGGCCAGGAATACTGACCCTGCTGGGATTATGACAAGTGGCAAACTGGATACAGCTGGATGTGCTCTATCATAAGGCAAACTCCTTATTTGGCTACAGCTGGAGGAGTGCAGTGGCTAGTATCCCCACCACCCAGTGCTGAGGCTGCTCTTGGAATGTGTATTATGGGGCACTAGTTCTAAAAAGTTGTTCAGAAATTACATGGTCCAGCAGACAAATGACCACTACTATGACTGAGGACCTGTGAGCAAAATTTGAAAATATTTGGCTCCTTAATTCTGTCAAAAATGGAAACTGAGGCTACCTAACCCAAGCCTACAGTCTGGAGCTGCAAATGTTATGGAGCCAAACTTTTGTTGGTGGCAGGAGTTGGTAAAACAAGACACGATTTACATGCTGCAATTTGGGAGCGGAGGGCTGTGCATCAGGAAAGGCTTCTTCACTTGGAGAGTATGGCAGCAAGGGAACAGATTACCCAGAGAGCACCTTCTCTGTCTTTAGTGTTTTCCAAGACTCAGCTGGACAAATCCAGGGCTAACCTGACCCAGCGTGGTGACCCAGTCTGCTGTGAGAGGGAGGGAGTGAGGCTGGGGCAGACCTCCAGCTTCTGCTGTTACCCAGCTGGGCAGCAACCTCGGGACTCGCATCCAGGGTCAGATCTGCAGTTCTTAACAGCATCTCCTTGGGCAATACCCAGGAACAGATGCTTTGGAGGACACCACACAAACCCTGATACAGATAATTACAGAACAATTTGCTTCAAGCTAAAAGTTTATTGTAAGCATAATGAATTTCTGAGAATTTATTGTAAATGTAGTTTGTAAGAGGAATGTTAAGGCTTTGAAAACGCTTTTAGTAGCCTCCTTTCATTTTAAACACACAAGCATTCCAGACCAAGGGTTTTCAGGAAAAATAGGTCTTTAAGCCTGAAACCCTGGTCTTAAAATCCCCACCAGGAGTAAAAGTTCTGATTCAGCTGATCCATGTTGAAGAAAAGGCAAAGGCTTCCATTACATTCCAGCCCTTAAGGAGCAGTTAGTAGCAATTAGAAAATTATTGCCACATCACAATCCTACGACTGTGCCCTGAGGGAAAAGCTTTTGACAGAAGACCACCGTTCCTCTGATCTTGCTGCCAAAAGGGGTAAGCACTGCTTTCTTATTCGCACGGCAGAAAATTGGTCTGGTCCATGAATGGCAAACTTTTGTACTTAGACTCTAACACTTGCCTATCTGTCTAATCAGATAGCTAAAAATTTGTTCATATTATGCCACTCTGGAAGACCACAATTTCAGGAAAATTATTGGAACTACTTGAATTTTCCACCATTTGTACTTCTCATAGCTTGTGGAGATTTAGGAAATGGTTTAGTAAATATCTCAGCCAAATTCTAGCACTGGTTCTAGATATATACAGTTCTAAAAACTGTATGTGAAAGTAGACTTGGCAACTGTGAGGGGAAACATAGACATGTTACTAATTGTAGCTCAGAGAAACATAGATATAACCCAAATTTTTCACATTTCAGTAACCCACAGTCACAAAACTTAGTCTGGTTCATGACAATCTAATTTTTCTCATTTTAAAACTTTTCTAAATGATGAATACCATTTTAGTTTGGTTGGGGATGTTTTTTAAAATTGTATTAACATTTGTGTTGATCTAGTTGCAACTAAGCTGTATTAAATATTAAACATTAAACATCCTAATGTTCAGCCACTTCTGGAGCAGAGAACAAAAATCTTTTCACAGTCTGAGGTTCCTCCATCCCCCTTACTTGTATATCTGGAAGTATATCTGCACTTAAAATACTATTTCAAAACTACATAAGACTGAAATATTATCATTTCTTTCCACACAGCATTTTGTCCTATTCACAAGTTGCTCAAGGTCTCATAGCTCAGATTTATAGGGGAACTTCTGACAAGTGCAGTGACACTAATTTTACAAGAAGTGAAGCTGAATGTCAGGAGTTTCTTTCCAAAATAATATCTTGACATATTTTCAGCTGAAAGAAATAGCTGTATTTCTCTTGAGCTGAACAGTCATTTAGGAGAAATTTTCAGTGACCAGTGCTGTCAGTACATTGATGCAATTAAGTTCCATATGCTCACTCCAGGTAATTCCTGCTTTATGAGCATATAAATCCACATTGCTGGCCAAAGCCAAGTATTCTTCTGCAGAATATTCTCAGTAAAACTTGAAGTGCATCAAAACCAGTTGCTTAAGCAAAGTTTGTGCTTTAGTACAAGATTTGGCTGCTTTTGGCAACTCTTTTTGTGTTTTGAATGGAGGAAGAAGGGCAGAGCATTTGAGAAATGAAAACTGTATTTTATAGTAATGCAGAGAAAAAGCTCAATGAAGCTTTTCTGTACTTTAAGTCACAAATACATTTTAAAGTGTCAATTACAAAATTGTGTCGGTAAAAGGTAGCTGGCACATATGACATACAGAATTAGTATTTTTGTATGTTGTTTTGCTTTCTGGCTGTTTGCAGGGTCAGTAGGATGTATTGTCACGCACTTCTATCTAGCATCCTTTCAAAGGAGAAAAATAAATGCTGCAGGTGGAAGTGGAGTGCTATTCTCTGTAATCCCAAGGACAAATGTTCACTAAGGTATTATATTTATTGTTCTCATTACAAACCCACTAACAATTTAGTACTGGTAACTGTTTCCAGAGCTAGGATAGCTTAAGATTGGAGTAGAAAAAGTGGAAGACATCATTTTTGAAGACTATCGGACCTGCATGTTTGGGTCAGTGTCTGTCTGTACTACGTCTGGCATGAATACATTATATTAATCATTCACCTTCATATCACCAAATTCATATCCTTTGTTTCCTCTCTGCACTTCTAACGGACTCTTTCAATTATGCATATTCTTCTTATCCATATGAAAAAATGGGCTTTGAATTTAAATGTATGAACTTCTAAAGCGACTTTTGTTCAGATATACATGTTTTTATTAGGAAACAGACTTGACTATTGTTAGGATTAGTTTAGTCCAGGCAGCTGGTTTTATGCACACCTAACAGTGTGAGAACAGCAAAAACAGGTCCAGACTCAGTGGAATCTTGAACTTTCCTCCATCTTTACTTTTACGCCAAACCCCGGGAACATTGCTATACGTAAGAGCCTGTGTTAGGCAGTTGTGAACAGTCTGTACAGTTGATATTGCTATAAATTAATGCAAAACAGTTTATTTCTTCATTCCTCACCTCTGCTCTTCTGCTGTCTCTTCATCCCAGTCTGGGCATCGGGTCCACAGACCAATGCTGTGCTGCTCTATAGCTGCTTCCTCTAGCCTGTGGCATTCACGTGCACATCTGAATATACATCTCTATATTTTGCAAATTTGTCTTTCTCTTCTCTGTCATCTATGTGTTTTTTGTGGGTAGATGAGAGGTAGAAACCTTGCATTTGGAAATCAGAAGTTCATTCAGTAGCAGTAATGTAGCCATCTTCTCCATGGTCACACTGCCACAGGATCCAAATATCTGTCCTGCTTCATTTGCATCTGCCACCATGGAATTAAATTATTCAGTCAGGTGTCAGAGTCAGCATTGAGGAAACAGTGGAAAAATGGTAATGAAGGAAGAAACCAGTGTAACCTTCCACAGACCCCTTCCAGGATCCCCTTTGTACACACAGCATCTCCAGAGCTGCTCTGTCACTGCCATCAGGGGGTACTGCTGACCTGGGATGGATCTTCATGGCAGAGGAATTTCGTTTCGCCAGATATTCTGAGAAATGTAACTCTCTTTTGAGGCTCCACAGCCATTAGCCATCACAGTCTGGATATGGACACTAGTGTCTACATTCAGATCATTAAGCCACTTCTGTTTTGCAATTAAGCAGTTTTTTTAAGGGAAAGAAAGAAAGAAAGAAAGAAAGAAAAGAAAAGAGAAAAAGGAGAAATCTTTAAACACAGCTTGGCAATGAACTCATGACCTACAAGAATCTGTAGTCCATTAGCAATCAGTGACCCATCAAGGTCTCTGCTCTATAGTCCTCATTATCTCACAGTTAATTGAACTCATGCAACACAACATTTATTTATTAATTTACTTGAAAAGAAAGGGCATTAGGACTATTTTAAAATGTGACTAACTCAGTTATTCTAAGACCCTCATGTTTCAAAGACTGTCATTTAAAACTGAACAATATAATTATTTGTAATTTTCCTTAAGATTCAGTGTTCCTTAAAGGAAATATCATTGATTGCCTTTACATATCTTATAAGTTTTTCCACCTGTTCTGACATTTAAAGTCTTTGGGCACAGAGAAAGCCAAGATTTACTTAAAGGGAAAAGTGGGTTTCACAGGGATGTGTTCCATGTCCCTATGTTCTCCAGCTCAAACTTCTTCCTGAATGTAAAGATTAACCTTAAAGCAGCAGCGTAGCTCTTTGCCCTCTTCCCTCCCTGAAAAGGAAACTGTCACTTCCAACTATTTCAGAATGTTAATTCTGTAAAACAGCCATGCTGCAAGCCTGCAACAATGCACAGTTTATTCTGGGTGGCTCTGGAATTGCCTCTGACTCCTGCTCATTTCCCAATAATTACTGATAATTACACCGCTCAAAACAGAGTGAAACACAACAGACTCTTTCAAAGCTGTAGAAACAAAGTTTGTCCAGAAACTGACCTTCCCGTTTGGAGGTGAGAGGAAGTGTGCATGGAATTATATAGGCAAGATGAATTGCTTTCTAACTCATTTTGATAGAAATCAACAAGCATAGGCAGGAGGAAAACCAAGGCAGTAGGTTTAAGGAGCCTCAGGCAGCAACTTACGTGCAGGCTTGGGCTTATTCGGTGGCTTTAGGAGCTGTCAGTGTTTCGTCTCGCCTGTTATCTTAATATACTGCAACAATGGCAATGATAAACAACATACACTTAATATAAACCCTTCTGTGCTTGTTTATAGAAAGAGTTTCTTTGGTCAGCATATAAATGTCTTTGAGGTCTTTTTAAGGCTCATTGCCAGAGGAAAAAAGGGGGGGAAAAGGCTGCTGGGGGAGCTGAGGAAAACCTGCCAAATCTTATGCAGCAAAACAGTTTTTATGACATTTCTCTTTTTTCTGAAGACTGGTTTTACAGCATGTTTGAGCAAGACACTCAAAATCACACCCTTCCTAAGTTTCACTCATCCTCATTTCAATCTCCTTGGCAGAAGCGAGGGCCTTGTAACTGCTTTCTAAGTGCAGTGTAAGAGTTGCGGCAGAAGGAGGCCTGGGGCTCGTGGTGCCGCGTTCCCGTCCATGCAGGAGCTGGGGCACGAGGCAGCCTTGGAGCGATGACGCCGTGTGCGGCACCAGCGGGCCTTGCCCTGTGACACTCGGGCAGAGCTCTGACGCTCTGATTTCCTTCAGCAGGAGCAGTGACGGGCACAGGGGCCTTGGATTGCAGCCAGCAGACACGGAGCAGTGTTTATGTGCATCATACACGTGCACAAGTATTCTCTGTGACTCTGCCTTCCTGCAGTTCCTTCAAACATTTAAAAATTAAATCAAAATCCCTTTTTTTATGAAAGCTACGTGGATGGCTTTGAGATACTGCTTTACCACCTTTAAAGGGAATAGAAAGCAACCAACTGAATTCCTTAGCTTTGCAAAAATAGTCCCACAGCTGGTTAGATTCATTTGTTTCTTTTTGGCATTCCTTCCCTGGAGGCAGCAAGCATGATCAGCTGCTCTCCACTGGAAGCACTATAGAAACAGATCCATTTTTTATTATTATTATTATTATTATTATTATTATTAATTCGTAAATACTGACAATGTGTTACACTGCTGTTTGTCATCCTGAGAGCAGATGGTTTACTATGAGATTACATTCTGGACCTCCTGAGATACTGCATCCAATTTGCCAATCCCATCATTCCCTCAAATGCAATGGAAGATTTGATGAATACTGGATTCAGTACTGTCAATATACTTACAATTTTATTGTGTCCCACAATGGCTGAATGATGTTTTAATATTTCTGTGGAAGCCATGCTGCACAGGAGACATGGGCTTGATGAAGAAATTATTGAATGGAGATATTTGCTTTGTCTGACATAAAAAGAACTGTGACAGTCTTCTCTGGTTTTAAATGCATAATCATGTGGTTTTTTCTGATTCTAAGAATTAGAAACCTGAGTGTGGGTTTTTTTTAATATAGATATGTCTAACTATTCCAATTGTAGGTCAAATGTGGAAATAAGAACTTCAGTATCACAAAAGTATACTCACATATCTGTGAAATCCTCCCTTCTTCCCAAAAACACACACAGACAAAATTACTTTTAATGTAATTATTGTAAAAACTAAAAATCTGGGGGGAAGGCTATCACTCATAGTTCTGACAGATCACATAATTGTATAGTATGTATTAATTGAATTTTAGCCAAAATAACTCAACATCTGAAACAAGAAATATATAAGCCTGATTTTAGTTAAGAGACTCAACTGTAGTAATTGAAAAAAAAATCTTCTCAGTATTAGCAGAGCAGTAAGCTTAGGCAGGATCAAGTCAGTGTGCCAGCCTAGCAGATTTTAGCTCAAATTTCACATTCAATCAGTGGTAGAAGACTAAATGAGTATGTAATTGATGCTGAGGTATGGTGCTTAGTGATCCACTAAAGAAAGGGAGAACAACCACCAGGAATCACATTTGATCTGTCAGCAGTCTCCACCAAAAAGAACAAAAGCATTAGAAATATATCAGCAATAAAAGCAAAGAGATGTTGTGTTGGTCAAACCGTGACAGATATCTTCCCCACAAAGTATATTTACTGAGTATGAGATGCTTGGCATGGGTTCCCAAAATATCACTTATGAACCAACATCTGGACTTCTCCTACTTAATTTGAATAGATTCACACTTCTTTCATAGACAATGGCTAGAAATAGGCATCTCAATCCATCAGGCATTTGGACTGAATTTTGTAGTAACACATTTTCCCTGTTACTGACTGTATGAAACCACTTGTAAGTTCTCATTGTTCAAAATCTGAAATTCTGAAATCTGAAGTCCTCTGACACAGCTAAACCTCATTTTAGGAGGCATCTAGTACTTTTAGAGAAGAGCTGGAAGATAACCACAGTGGCGGAAGCAAGTTCAAGCACTGAAGGCATACTGGAGAACAAGTCAGACACACTCCCTGTGAAAAGTTCATGGAAACCTGAGCTGCTAGAGTCACTTGTGACCAGATGTATTTGGGGACCAGAGTAAAAGGGTGAAGTGATACAAGGTCAGATTGAAGGCTGTTTGAGAGGTCTCTATTTCTTTGTTGTTGTACTGGTTTCTTGTTTCTAATTTTTTCCATATCTTCTGGCTTTATGTTAAGAAACTTAACTGAGAGAGGGACAACTTGTGTAACTGCATTCAAGGGGTTCAAAATTCAAGGTGAAACAGATAAAGAGTGTGTAAAGAAATGGCTGTGGTTAAAAAATTAAAACAATGAAAAGCACACAGTTATGTGTACAATATTAGCCATGATTAACTTCAGTGCAGAAGGAATAATTTTGACATTCCTGTGAAACAACCTGACATGCTGTGGATTTATGCTATAATTTTAAAGATTTTTTTTAATTGATTTTTTTAACTGGAAAAAAGATATTTTTTAGTCTTTATCAATTTCAGTTTTCCTCAAGACTGAATTGTTACTCACAATGAAGACTTGACAAAAAATTTTTAAAATATAAACGGATTATTATCTTATCTAAGATTGCCTTCCACCTCTCAGGGCAGAAAGAAAAGGTCTTCTCACTTTCAAGGTTGTCAGAAATGAAGGCCAGGATAATAAGACACAAGAGGTGAACCTATTTAGGCAGATAGCAGTGAGTTGGACTGTCCTGTGTTTGGTAGTACCATGTCCACATGGGCAACATACTTCTGATTAAACTGAAGAATATGGGGTTTTAGGAAGCAAAAATTGGATGGGTTTGCCATTAGTTATAATGAAAAAGTAACCACAGAAAAATATTGTCATGCATGGATCAGTGCTATAGCTAAAATGAGAATTTATTAATTGTGTGCTTTTCCACCATGAATTGACTCCTGGTTTTGATTGCTTGAAACAGCTGTACAGAAGTGGGACATTTTAAGCTGGACTAAGTGATATAAATATTGTATATAATTATGTGAAATGAGGCAAATAGCACAGTGCATATAATTCCTTAGACAGGAAGGAGTAAGCTATGTTTCCCACACAGAGTTTGGCAGTGGGGAAGTACAGCTCTACAAAAGAGAAAGGAGCAGACACTGAAGTCAGTCTGGTGGAAATGGCACAGCAGCTTCACTGCAACCTCCTGCAGAGCTGCTGAGGGAAATGCCCGGTCCGTGGGTGCCAGTGATGAGGCAAGCAGGCAGGATGTTTCTGGAGAAAGGGGTCTCAGCATGGGGAACCATGTGGGAGGCTAACACTTCCATGCAGCAGAGGAGCAGGAAATAGGATGTTTTGAGGGAAACAGAGGAAGGAAACTGACAGGCAGAGAAACAAGTGAAGGGGAAGAAAGGAAGAAAGCAGACGGGGAAGAGGTGAAATGACGAAACGGTGTTATTAACTATTATAAGTTCTGTTTTTTCGACAGCTGAATAAAGGTGGGTGGGATTTTTTGTTTTTCTTATCCTTACAGTTCCTTTTAAGTCACTGCTAAAATTACCACTGGAATGCAAAAATGGGAGTTTCCCAAGACATTCTTTATAATTATTAGTAACTGAATTTGAGAAACCATTGTTAACCACTTTTATTCAATATTCTGAGGAGGGTTTCTGAAGTCACTTAAGATAAATAAAGTAGGCTTATGCTTACGTTTCATATCAAGGCATTATTTCCTTGCAATTACTGTTACTCTACACTACACATAGAGACACATAGCTTTATGAAAATGTCAGATATTCCAGATAAATAATTAGGATGTAAATTTTAGAGTTTGGGGGTTTTTGATTTTTTTGTTTGGTATTGTTTTGGGTTTTTTTAATGGAATTTGTCACCGAAGAGTTGTTTAGAAAATTAGACCATGACCAAAATAATGCACTGAGTTTAACTGGAAGCAGTTCGACATTTCAAGAACCCCTCAGTCAATAGCTTTTATTAAGGAATCTAAGGCAAGATGATATATCTGTCACATATACAGAGACCAATGATGTCAACCGGTTCCTTTGGTTTTTTTTGAAAAAGGAAAGAGTAACATTTTGACATCACTCACCTATCCAGGGCACAACATCCAGCCCATCAGTGCTGTGCAGTGACTCACCGAGCATGTGTTCCTCTGACTGCAATGCAATGGCAGCTCCTCTGCCTCCTCCCGGCTCTGTGTTTATGTGTATACAAAAAACACACCAGGAAAAAATATCGTACCATCACATTGAATTACTCCTGCTCTTTTCTCACAGCTAAACATCCTGACACATTGTAAACCCAGCTGAAAGTGTGTCAGGGCACTGCAAGCTGCTTCTCCTGCAGCACTGACATTTCGCCATGAACTCTATAACCATCGCAGCAGAGACTGGAAAAGGGTTTCCAGGCTGTTTCCTTATTGTTTTCTTTTTCTGATGACTTAGGATAACTTAACTTGGTATTCTTATTAGCTATTGATTATGGAAGTGGAGTCATACTGACTTCACACATACATCAGACTTAAAAGCTTTAGTCCTTTATCTTTCAAGTTAGGAGTTTACTACACATATTTACCCACAAAAATTTAATAAATGTGACAGTGAAACACAAGATGGGACAAATTTGCTCTCAGTGGTACTAGTATCACTTTACTATTGCAAAGATATGGCCAAGAACAAAATTATTACCCATAGTGCAAATTGGTTTTGATAGCCCAAAAACATGCAAAGGGTGAGAGAAGCCTTTATGTATCATAAATATCCTTCCTCTGCTCTGTGGTAATAATTCGTCATAAAAATAGTTATGACCTGGCCGTCTCAGCTTCCCTCCAGTTTTATTAGCTTTCTTTTAACCATTAAATGTGAGTACAACTTCAAGGTGGAACTTAGAGCAACTGAGCTCAACTTCGTGCACAGCGCCCTGTATTTCAATTAGTGAAGGACTGTCTCAAAAGGTTCAGGTTTCTGTTCAGTACTAGAAGAAATTTTGCTGTGAATCACCACCATCACAGGAACACATGTTGCTGTAGTCTACTCATAAATACTTTTTTTCCTCATTTTGACCCAAATTTTAGAAATTCTCTCTCAATATTCCACTCTGAAAGACATCTTAGAATATTATTCTTCTGCTCATTCATTAGTTTTCTGCTCTTATCCTGCCTAATCATACTTTATGACCAGTCCTGCTCATTGTTTGTAGAATTAGGAACGTCTTGGCTTTGAAAGTCTTCTTTCTTTACAGTTTAATCTACTAAAATATAAAATCCTGGAAATATTCACGCTGGTCCAAGGAGAAAGATATAAAAATATCTTCTTTTGATTAGATGAACAAAAGATGCCCAGAGAGAGGGGATGTAGAGAGACAATATAAGGGGCACATATAGACTGATCCAGCTTCTCAAATATTTCTGTTCCTGGCAACCAGCATTTTAAGTTTGAATTGGAAGTAATATACAGATCACTGTGATTAATAGTCCCTCTGCAATGAATCCCTTTAGTCCCTTGTGAATCCAGCAATAACTTTAGCTTCCACAACATCCTGTAGCAATGAATTCCACAAAGTATTTATGTATTGTAAGGAAAAGTACTTCTTTTTTTTGTTTTAAAAGTCCTGGTCACCTCTATACTTCTTTCAAAAATTACAGTGGACAGTAATTCCCTAGAACACTCTTACATATATTTTCCTATTCCATAGAAGTCAATCAAATAGACACGAACCTGTAGATAGTAGATAGAGCCCATCTATAGACAGACTGCAGGACAGACCCCATTACCAAGCATTTATTTTCCAAGCAGATCAGTTTTAATCTTCTCGCCAATAGAGGCCAAAGTTAGTTCAACCCACTTTGTCATCTTACAGGTGGGATCACTATAATCTACACATTGGATCCAAGAGAGATTATTGCAACCCCCATCAGCATGTAATAGAGATTTATTCAGTGTCTTTCTTGTTCTTAGTATTTTCTTAATAATCCTAATATTTTGTCAGTGCCACATGCTACTAAGCAGAAGTTTTCAAGGAATCATGGACATACACTTATTAAGATCTCTTTCCTGCATAGCAATGGCTTCCTTAGATTCCAATATTCTACACATATAACTAAATGTCAGGGGAGAGGCACCATGTGCCTTACTTTGAGTTTATTGGCAATTAATTTCATATGCTTTTTTATTGGTCAATCATTTAACATCATTAGATCATTCTGCAATTCTTCACTGTCAGGGATAATTGTGTTTCATAAGGAATATTTGTCACTTCATTATTTCACATAATTTTCAGGTAATTTATGAATATGTTGAACAGTTCATATCCTAGCAGTGATCCTAAGGGACTTACTTTAAAATCTCCCTCCATCGATTTGTACCTTTTATTTCCTAATTATTAATCACTTAATAATTGTGCAAGAACACCTTTCCTCTGATCCCGTGACAGCTTAATTTTTTTTAAGATTCTTCTGTGTGGTCAATGGCAAAATCTTCTAGGAATTTTAAGAATTCTCTGTCAGGGTCTTCATATGTTCACGACTTCCCTCTACAAAAATCCGTGTCAGGTTTTCTGATTATATAGGAGTGAGGTCTAGCATGCTTAAACACTAAGTTTAAAACAAAAGTCTCAAACAGCAAGTCAGTTCTTAACTTTCCAGCTAGTGGTAAAGAATTATTCTGACTTACCAGGCAAGATCCTTGGGTGCTGCATTCCAGCCACATTTGCATGGCCAGAAGGGCGTGCCGCAGCCGGGGGTACCCCTGCCACATGGATGGTACCTCTCACATAGACTGGGTGACAACTACTCCCCCAGGGTGAAGAGAAACAGAGTAAGGGCCATCCTGTGGCCTTGGGAGGGACAGAGCCTGTGCTCCAGGTTTGTGCATCAACCACTAGATGATGCCACATCCTGGGCACAAGCACACATCCATCCTCTCATCCTTCTAAACTCCCTCTCTATAAACATGTATATGAGAATCTGGGCTTGAAGAGAGCCAGAAAGAAGGAAAACAGCTAATGCTAGTGCTAAGTAAAGACAGGAGAAAACTTGGGATTCCCAGTGACCTTTTGATGCTCTCAGTCTTCCCGTATTTTTGAAATAAATCCAAGGTCTTTAGTGTCTTCTGTAAAATTAGTTTTCTGTCTCCTCAGTCATCATCCTCTGCTCTTTCTACCTACCATGCCTGAGAGATTAGTACTTTCTGGATGAAATCATACCAGGGCCTTATGCAAGGGTATTGCAGCTTCCTTATCAGTACTGGGAATAGCCACCCTCCTACAAGCAAGACAATCCATGCAGCCTGGACATCTGCATTACCATACCTTTATACCAATCAACCATATTAGTCTAAAAACTGAGGAAAAAAAAGAAAAATCTGTGTTTTCATTTGAATCTCATTTCTTTTCCAACTTCCTAGAAAGTTTATTTCTTTCTTTTTTCTTCTTATAAGGCTGAGAAGCTTTGCATTATTTAACTTCCTTTTCAACAACAAGCTGAATTAGAGTTCTGGCAAGAGTTTTGGACTTTATTCTTAAATTTCCTGTTCTCCAAGATGTATCTGTTATGATTTTTCCACTCCTTATAGAGTCTTACAATTCCTAAATGAGTCTTATTATTCCTAAATGGGTCTTATTATTCCTATGTGATTTTTCATTTCAGTTATAGATGGAGACTGCCCCACTGGTTTTGAATGTTATTTAGAATCATTCCCATCCTTAAAAATTTCTGAAGTTTAGATAAACCATATTGAAAGAAATTTCAGTCATCTTCACATTTCAGTTTCTAATTTCTCCATGTGTTACTTCACTCATTAGATCTCTTAATTTCTCCTATTTGTCCTTTCATATAGGAACCAAGGTTCCTATTTTTCTATTCATTCTTCAATGTAATTTAATTGAAATGATCTTGATGTTACTTCAGCCAAGTTATTTTCTATAGGTCTTCTACAACATCCTTAATTTAGAAAAGGAGTTTCAAAAAGAAATTTATTCCTATACAGTCATGAAATCAGTAAGATGTAAACCTATCTACTAATACATACAGAAATAACTGAATTCCACCAATATTTGTTACTCAAAATTTTAGTGAGTTGAATTCGTGAGAAATTGCTCATTAATAACTCATTTTATAGCAGGGAAATTTTCCCACAATGACACAATTCCCAGTAGTATTCACCACTGTAAAGCTCAAGATATTTATATATCCATATCCAATTTTGACCCTGGAGTCTATAGCAGGTTCTTCATACCACCTCTAGAGAAGCTAATATAGAGCAATGAAAACAATTTTGATCCAAATTGCATATTTGTGAGTTGTTCTTTAGCTATATGACTTCATTCTGATACAACACTAATCCACTGCTTTTAGCTTTATTTCTGCCCTTCCTGAAGAAATTGCATTTTACATTTTCTCAGAATCATTTCCTTCTCTATCAAAGACCCCAGATAAGATTATGCATGAAGTTAAAATGCCATAATTTTGTTGTTAAGGCTATTCTTTGCCTTTTGTATCTAATTTTCAGAAAGATTTAAAAAAAGGATCAATAAAATTAAATGTTAAAATTAGATTGGGCAAAATATTCAGCTTATTTAATAAGAACTGCCTAAATGCAAGTAGTGTAGTCTCAGGTAGTTATATTGGCTTCTTCAGGTGCAGGCACATCTAGAAAACACTCATTCCTGCAAAGAAAAACATCAAATATAATAAGATTGAAACTTTCTGGAGATGTTGATTTCTTTCTGCTAAGTGTAGAGGGAACACAAGTGGTAAGGATTAGACCACATCTACATCTTTTAGAGAAAAATATAGTTTGACAGTTTCTCCCGTTGTATTTGTTATATATTCACCAAAAGAAAGGTATTTTTATGTCTTAAGTTATGTTTTAAGACTTTAATACACAGTGATCTATCACAGTCTACTGATTGGAATCATATGTATACTAGGATCATGATCAATTTCTTCATTTTTCAGATAAAACATAATTGTACCACAATCGGAGAAACAAAAGGACTAAAACTACAAAATAAAATATATTTTTCTGGAGGTAAACCTAAATGTCTTTTTGTGCCAGCCATTGTTTTCTCCATGAAGTACAGTATGTGTATCTATCTTTTTCATTTTGATTCATCAGAAACTTATGGCAGTGAGGAACTTAACTAAGCAATGATGGCTGGTGGGGAGTGTGTGCTTCAGGACCTGTATTTTTCTACAGAAAGTTTACAAAAAAAGAAAAATCCTTTTGTTCAGGTAGTTACAGCCTCTCTGTTTTAAACAGTTTGTTATCACATTGCTTCATACAAACAAGATTTTCTTACATAATTTTCTATTCTTTCATGTGCTTCTCCCTTTTTATGCCTTGCATCTTCATCTGCTGCTTTCTAATTGCTAGGGAAGGTAGATGAGATGCTCCATTGGGAACAGATGGCTTTCTGGAAATCTCCCAACGAGGACTACTCCTGGAATAGATTTCATCTGCAGGCCCCACGCAGAGGTAATATATGATACCTACAAATAGATAATGCTCCAAAGGCTTAGGAAGGAAAAAATATATCCTTCTAGAGTTCTTAAGCCTGTTATGACCACAATTGCCAACAGAAGAGCAAGCACGAAAATGAATCCTATATATAGCATTCAGTTCTTGAAGTCAATTTGCTTTACTTCCATATAGTCTCTACAAAAGGGACAGCTATCTTAAAATGGTTTCTAAAGTGGTATGTTTTACTTCTCAAGGGTGGATTAAATACAAAATTTGAAATCAGATATAATGCTACCCTACTTTACAAAATGGTGTGAGATGGCAGACAATATACAAAATAAATGTTAAAGTCTTCACAGGAGTAAGACTAAATAATATAGAAACATACATATTGGATTACAGTGAGTGTGAAGAATTGTCTTTGTTAAAGTTGTCTTGCTCCTTTGTGTTTTGCACATTTACTTGCTTTCATCATAGAGAGGAGAGATACTATTTGTAGCATTTTATAAAATACATATTTGTTTTGTTTGTTTTGGTTCAGTTTTACTTAATCTAAAATAAAATTGATGATAACCATGTTGTATATGGTTTCTCTGTGTGTCTGGAAAATATTATTCTGAGATTATGGATGGGGCTATAAAGCTGGGAGATCAGAGATATACTGTTTATGGTAAAAAACTACAAACTGTGAATAGTAAAGGGACAACTGTACTCTATATCCTCAGTATTCTAACCTCAGCCTTGAAATAATATGTGGGTTACTTATTGTTCCTGTTCTCAAAGCAAAATGAATATTAGGGAACATCATTTTTCATTATTTATGAAACAAAAACATTATGTTCTGGTTTTGTGTGCCTGTAAATAAGAGTTAGTGAAAAAGAATCCTAAAAATTCAAATACCAACATGCAAGTACCAGAAAGAAACTATCAAAGTTACTAGTAATAGGTTTTAAAAATTTGGAAATGCTACTTTTTTGTGGAGGAAAAATGGCTTGACTGCCTTTTACCCAAGTAAGGATTAACAATGTTATGACAAACTTTTGGATACTTAAAGGGATTAGCTTTTATTATAAAGAGAAACAGAATCACAGAGTCCATGTTGACTAAGTTCAGTCTGAATCTGAACTGTGCCATGATGTTAGCGTTATTATTTACCTACTTGTACCATGTAAATTGTGTCATACTACTTACCCTACATGTGTACAAATGGAGTCTTTACAATCTTGGAATAAGTTAATGAACACTACAGTGCATAACTGAGAAGAAAATAAAGGCATTCCCAGAGAGAGCTCATCACAATGAAACATGTAGAGCCTTTACAGGTCACCAGCAGCTTTTACACAGTCAAGACTGCTGCTGCAGAGATGAGGGAATGGTTTGAAGGCAGCTGTTGAAATGTTTTTGCAAAAATGCTGAGGCAGAGTGTAGGAATGACTTTTCATTGATCCCACTGAATGAAAAACATTCTGTAAGTGCAGTTCCTTTCCTCTGCACTTCAGAGAAATGTGCAGACTGCAATAATAATTTAACTAAAGGATCTGAAATTCTCTTGAGATTGAAATCCTCCTGTGAATGTTGTGTTGACAAAATGTACTAGATCAGAACGTAAGCAGGTATATCATAAGCAATAGAAGTATAATTCCCCGTGGATCATTGTGTTAGTCTGTCTCACAAAGCCATCAAAGATGTTAGAGATCCACCACTAAGAGAAGGGCTGTCCGTGTTCTCAGATGGTCCTTCCACTGCCTTTTCCAATGGTGGCAAGGTCTGGGGGTGCAAAGTGGAAGTAATTTTCCACAGACAACCTTCTCTACAAAAGCTGTATCTGCTGAGGCTTTGGTCAGAGAAATGGTCTTCATCAGCTGTGACTCTGTTGACCTTGGCTGTGTTTGAGTTACCAGCCTAGAGGTAAAAATTACTCTTCCCAGCAATTAATTTCTCCAACAACATTATAATCTTCAGACTGAAGCAAGACTGTGTTGCTGCTTTTACCAGATGCTTAACAATCTCTGTCAGAAAAAGTAGATTGATGTTGTTCTATTTCCTTTTATTATAGCTTCTGACATGGGAGGAAGTGGAATCTCTGCTCTTAACTCTTGGCCAGCAATCATAGCTGTGGGAGGAACACAACCTTGAATACAGTAATGAAAATTCAATGCAACTATTACAGTTAATGTGCACTAATTTGGGAATGTTAAGCTACTTAGTACATGCTGGATATATTCCTGTAACTGGCAATAACAAGGACATTATCTTTAGCAGTGTCACAGATTCTCTTAAGCAGAAGCTGTGATCTAAGCAGCTTGTTAATAAACAGAATTCTGTAGTAATTTTGTCAGTGACAGCAAAGTTTTTCTTCCTAATGCCATATTTTTGAAAGTTTTTACACTTCCAATCTAGGTTACGAATTCTGATTTCCAACTACTCAGAGCTGTTAATTCTGAGTCCAAGCCACTGGCTGCTAAGGAAGTGCTAGAGATAGAAGTGATCAGAAGAAGATCTTAAAAGTTTTCCTGAGTTTCAGCTTCTATGTGCCATAAATTTTAAGTTGCTGTTCAATAATGAAATTCCTGTAATTTTGACATCTCAGCTCAGATTATCCTAAAATATAACCCTGTGATTCATGGTGAAGGACTCCAGAAGTGGCTTTTTTTCTCTAATAACACATGGTTCAGGCTTTGAAATGTGTCCATTTAATCTACAATATTTATTTATATTCCTCTGTATTTACCATGAAAAGTACCTGATTGCAATTGCTGGAATGACATTCTGGCACATACATGCAGACATTTAGAGCATTTGAAAGTTTTCAGTGACCACTTTAAGGCACTGTAGTAGAAAAACAAATGCACTGTGTAATTACTCACTCAATATTGATGGAATAACTAACAGGTAAACTGACAGAGAAAAATGAACCTTCCTGGAACCTAGTTACCTTCATTTATATGGTAGATTTCATCTACTCTCCATTTATTACAATAGATAAGTATTGAAAGCTATAGCCTTGAAATTTAAATGGATGCTATAATTTGAAACAACTTTTTGTGAGTACTACTGTGTAAAATTTGTGACTGAATATGCGTATAGTTAATCAAACATATGTTCTGTAATCAAACTGGTAAAATAGTTCTGTACCTTTCAGAAAAGAAACAAAAAATTAAAATTGCTTTTGTTTCCCACAGAATCATTCTAATGAGGGTAAGCATGATTATGTTAACTTGTCTGGTAAGAGTGCTTCAACAGTTATTTTCAAGTATGGATTTAAGTTAACTGAAGCCAGATTGTTCTTCACATACTTGAGAGATGCACAGCATGCTTTCAACAATTCATACAGCCATTAGGCTATTCCTTGATTCACAGTGAATCTTTTTCCCTCTCATGGCACTATTTTTATTTCATGACAAAATGTAGGTTTTCCATATCAGATCATAGATAGAAATCTGGTCACACAAAGGTAGGGTACATTCATATTAGTATGTTTGACTCAGATATTTTCTGCACACCACAACATATGACTGATAATGTGAGAAATATGATTCAAATTTTCTTCAATTTATTATATTTTGCTAAATAAAGTGATATTTCTGTCATGTGATGAGAGGCAGAGTGGGTATCATGTACTTGAAGTACTCTGTAAGAATCTGTCTTAGAATACAGCACTGCAGAGTTATCTCATCATTTTAGGGAAAATTAATCTTTGCTACTAGATTGGCCTTTTTGAAAATTGATCCAAGGTTTGCCTTTTTCCATGTCCACTGGAAGTGTTATTCTCTTTGGGTATGCCTAGTATTTAGCATTCTCTTCAATATTTACTCCTCAGTTACATTTGGGGAACTAGCAAATACCATTCTGGTTACTCTGTGCCAAGCAGCTATACTCCACTTGTAAGAGCTTTGCATCTGAAATAACACTTCCATCTACACAGTTGTTTATACTTTTCCTCTTTGACCTTCCTTTGTTTACATTTTTCTCTTATTTTAGAGCACATATTATGTGTTTCTTACTACTCTAGAGAAAAAAGTTATCTTCAATTTCAATTACTTACATCATGCTGAATTATTTTGCTGTGATAAATATTAAAATAAATATCCCAATATAGTTTAACAATTTACAGATCTATAGGTCTACAAATATAAGCCATATAAATAGCTAAGCTAACTTCAAATAGACAACAGAACTCTGTAGTTAGAAGAAATTTGAGTAAAAGGGAAAGCTCTCAGCTAAAGATTTATTCTAAATCATTCTTACACATAATCATTCCTATATATGCTCTACTCTCCAGTCAAATTTGTAAAGTATTCAAAAAATTTACCCCTGGAATAAAATCAATGTGTAGGCTTTTTTGTACTATCATTAGTCTACAACAATCTAATCTAAGTCACCACCAAAAAAAAAGGGGCTGGTTGCTTGAATTCCCAAATATCCTGAAGCAAGATGATTTTGAGGGTTTACAAATGAATTCATGGTTTCTGCAAAGGACAGTTGAAATTGGCATATATTGTGTTTCTAGTAAAAATTCCATACAATCCTTTATCTCAATACAGCATGAAATGATTATTTATAGTGGCTACAAAATGCAGTATTTCCATATATTTTCTTTCTGATCAAGTAATATATAGACCACACTCTCCTTTATTTTGGATTTCAGTTTTATTCCCTAAGAATTTAAACATACACACCTCTAATGAACTGTCAGTTTTATAACGTGCTAATAGTATTTATGAAACATGATTTAAAAAATAATATTAAGAAAAGCTTTGTCACAATGCTTTTTAGAATTTAAATAAAATGTTCACAATACCAAAAGATGAAGTTTTACTAGACATTAAATAGCTTTGTTCTCAGTCTCATGTAAGCAGGTACATTGTTACTTCATTTGGCATTTTACAGCTATTGTCAACAAGAAGTCATTAGTAGTCTTTCATCTACAGAAGGTTAAACAAGGTTGGATGAATGGAATAATATTTTTCATGAACGTATATCAACTCTTTTTCTATCTACAAACACAATTTATTTTTTTATAAACCGTATGCATGTTTTAAAAGTTCATATCCTGAAATGGAGTGAATCAATCCTTTTTGAAAAGAGAGTGGGACAAAAAGAAAATGGGACTATGAACTATTTAAACATAAACTAGAAAAAACTGTCATTTTAAAACTTTGAAGAAACAAATTTATTGCAGTTAAGTTGAAATTATTTAACTTTCTTTTCTGGATCTAAATGTCATCACTTCTTACCACCTGAGAAATAATATTTTTTCTGCTTTTACCTTTATAATTATAGACAGGGTTAAAAAAAAAAAAAA
>WEKY01048427.1:0-13204 GCA_013390045.1 Picathartes gymnocephalus | reverse complement strand
CCTGGACATCACACCCTGGCTTGCAGGTACNCTGTAAGAGACAATGGCAAACTCCCCCCCTCCAGGGAGGTGCCTGGGTTTTTCTACCTGGCCTGAGAGTATATTAGCCCATCGGATTCTGTGCTTTTTGTGGGGACCTTCACCACCAAGAAGACCAGCTGGAGAGGATCAATGGAGCATCATTGGGATCCACAGAGTGGTGATATTTTTCTTATTCTTTCCCTGTTTCTCTCTTTCTGTCCTCCCCCACCTATTCCCTACTTCTCTCTCTCTCGCCCCTATTTACTATCAAATACTATCAAATAAAACCCATACTATTGTCACTGGCATATGGTTTCGTTTGCACCTTAATTCAGGCAGGGTTATTTCTAAGAACCTTAATAATCAGATCATAACACACCCTCACCATATATTAATGAATATTAAAGATGTTGTGCTGAGCTACCAAGAAGCCACCCTGCTTAAACTCACATGGACTTATCGTCAAAGAAGATGGAATTTTTTAATGCTTCCAAACAAAACAATCAGAATTTGAGGAGGCATGCTTTTTTGCACTGATTTCTTATTTACAACAGAGGATATGGGGATATTTACCTCATAACCTGTGCCAAAGGATACTCAGAGAACAGGTCTCATCTTTGCTACATTTAAATTCAGAATAGCCCAGGCTACTGAGGCACAGAAAAATATTTTTGTGCAATGGTGAACCAAGCAGGGCCTTTCTTACACAGAACAAGCCCATTGAAGCACAAGGACAATGCATTGAAATGCTCAGACAGTTTCAGTAACTATGCACAATTAGAGAGAGAGATAAAAATTAAACCTACAAGGAAAACACATGAGCAAAAGACTACTTGTTCAATATTTTGTATCTGTGTTTGTGTGGCCAACACGGGTCCAAATTATTGAACTTGGAAAAAAAAATTAAAGTTCAGTAAGAACATCTACAAATATTCAAATAAAAGAGTCCTCAGTAGAAAAAGACAAAGAAAGTTGTTGCAAATAGCAACATTGTCCATTTAGTATTTGAGATTCTATTTTGACTCTTGAAATTACACAAAACTGTTCTCATCTATTGTGAGGTACCACTATGTAATCTTATTTAATGTATTTAATATCCTGTTAAGAAAATCAACATAGTTCTGAGTCATCAAGAAATTAATTAATTGTCCAGAATTTTGAAAGATCATGTTCTCCCAGAAAAGTTGGATTCCCAGTGACCTGTAATCTACCCAGCTACCCAAATAGGAGGTATGTACTTAAAGACATGGCAATTGAAAAAAGGTATCTGAAATTAATGAAATGCTAACGGTACTTGGCAAAAAGACAGTTTTTCGGCAAGATACTGTGCTCACAAACCTGAAATATTTATCAAAGACCTGTCTGGAAATGAGGCAAAGCCAGGACTTGTCTTTTGTCTGCTTTGGCAGTATTTTAGATGAACTATCATTTTTATACACAATGAAAAGAAATGTGAAGGTGAGGTTATTCGTGTGCTGTCTGGCACCACAGGAATGACTTAAAAAATAGCCTTTGTTCCCACATGAGATCAAAAAGTTCTTGACAGAACAAGGAAATATGGAATGGTCATTCTCAGCATAAGCATGTGAAATTTCTCATTCTCTACTGATAGGTTAATTGAATAATGTCTCAAATTCCCTTATCAGAGGTAATGAATGTTTGTTTACAGCTAACAAGGAAGCAATAGTTTCTGTTTCAATTATACATTTTAATTGTTTTCTACTGTGCATACCCATTTCATTAACAGAAATAGAGCAATAACTTTCATAAATTCAACCCCCACTTCAAAGGTTGTGCTTAAACCAGTGATTTAGTTTCTTCCCTTAATGTTTTCTTTAAACAAGGAATTACATTTGTCATATTTACAACACTTTTTTTTTTCTGTGTTTAGTCTGTGATGAAATGAGTCAAAGGTCTTCTTGGAGTGTGGAAATTATGTATTTTGATTTGTAACTCTATTAGAAAAAATTACACAGATTTGAGTCACTTATGAAGGAAGATGTCTCTTTTGTGACATGTAGCTCACTGTTTTTCACAATTTAAAATTGTTTTTCCAACATTTAAATTTTATGCTTATAATGGGTTTTCATAGGACACCCAGTACTACAGGCTTGAAAAGCAAAGTAAGGGTCTGTATGCTATTATATAAAATTATCAGACACAGGGGATCCATTTCCCAGAACCATGAAATCCTCTGTAAAAGACAGTCGTTATATTTGGTGACAATTATTTTTTTGCCTTAAACATACTCTATCTAATCCAAGACTGGGAGCATATAGGACAAGAAAAAAATGACATTATAGACTCTTAAGTATTTAGAGACTCATTTTAACCTTGAATCATTTTTTAATATTTATATATAATTTTTATATCTTTATAAAAGTTATAAACCTGATAGACTCACACTCATTACCATTGTACAGTCCCAATATTTTCTTCCTATTGAACACAGGAACAAGTTGGTTTTTTTCATTACAATAAGAGGTTCAGAAGTCAATTTCTCATTTCTATTTTTCTGCTTTTTGCATTAATGACAAGGCAGAGAAACTAGTGAATATGGAAAAAATATGAAAGAAATCTAGACTGTCTTTTTGAAACAGTACATAATTAATTCCTCCAACATGTTCAAGTGTATATGTAAGTTTTTTTAGCAGGAAGACTTCTTGAGAGTTATACCAGGATTAAACAGTGACTGTAGACTAGAAGACCCAATTAGTGCTGCATGATTAATTACTCTACAGTGTCGTTATTTTGCAACTTGTTTGTTGTAATATAATATTTAATTAATTGATTGCTGCATAGTGTAGATAGGTACAGGAATCTAAGAATACATCAAATCTTGGAACTGCAGGTTGCTTCTAAGGTATGGTCAAATTTCCAGAAATCTTTTCTCACTAGTAGGCTTTGATGAAGTGCCATGAAACTGATTTCTCCTAACTTCAGCTGCAAGATAAAGAAAAAATTCTGGGAAACAAATAGTAGCAGGGATCATTCTTGCTATGGGAAAGTAACTAGGGTCAAAGCAGTAGGGACAGTGAGACACACCAATCTGTTCTATAGACATTCATCAGAAGATTCATGTTTTTGTTTAACCCAACAGATTTCCTTTATTCTGTCTCAGACTCTCTATGGGATTGTTGGTGGTTTTTTTTGTTGGTTTTTTTTTTTTTTTTTGTTAAAAAACCACAACCTTCACAGCTACACTGTCCTAAAAGTCATGTAGCTGATAGGTTTCTGTGACAAAAATACTCATTTGGATATATGTGTCACTGCAGTTGTTGGTTTTCCTATTATAGTCCCCTGAGAGTGTATTCAATAGTCTCATAATCCCTCCAAGAGGCACTCTTAGGTGAGATACAGGAGCAGAGCTGGCCTGAGCAGTGCATTTCTCAAGCTTGCTCTATATCCATGGAAAATATTTAAAGTCAGATTATTAGCAATTTCTAACAGTTATGGACTGCCATAGGGAGCCTGAGAAAATAGTATCTTGAAAATTTAAATACATAAATACTTGAAGGGCTAGACAATTAATAGGTATCATTCTTTAGAGTTTCTAAAATAGTATAGGGACCAATGTTGAGAAGATAAGATTGAAAACCTCTGCTATTAAGGTCAGAAGTATATTGAGTTGCTTCATACCTTATAGAAGCTGGGAAGATTAATAATAATATTTAGATACCTGATATAAATATAAATAAACAAGAGCTGGATATCTGCCTTTTTCCTGATGATTTGTATCCAAGACATTCCTTTGAGAATGTCTTCCACAGTCCTGCTGTAAATGCAAATATTTCACCACAACCAATAGAAGTATTCTAAGTCTGTACCAGTACTTCACTATGTGTCATTATTTCCTCCAAGTTTGTCATTCCATATATAGTCTTATCCTTCTGTTCTTCTATAAGGCAAGAGCCAGATATTTGGGATTTTTAACTGTCTACATTGTTGTGTAGTTTTTGAAAGGATAAAACTGTTGAATTTTTTGTCACACAGATAAACAAAAACAATAACCCTGCATTCATATACAAACTCTGTTAGCAGGTCATGAATTTTTAGCTTTGTCCAGTATTCCTGGATTATTAGCAGTATGGTTCAAACTGGTGGCCATGGCCTTCATTGCCATATTGCTCTATTTTCTCACTAAAGCACCATGTCTGATTTCTTTCGAAGTCTTGCACAAATACACATCAGATGAGCACAGCTACAAGGTCTATCAGCAGACAGTTCATTTCTTTTCTTAGCTGTTCCTGACTGAATGCCAGACTTATCCAGAGCACAATAGGGAGGACTACAACTGAAATTCTATTCTCCTGAATCCAGTTCTCAGCTATCATGGCCAGAAATCAATATGTATTCAGAGCTCAGTAATTTTTCCAACCTTAGCCATCCCTTATTTCATGAATCCTTCTTTGCTTATGGACCCCTTATATATGGTATAGATAAGACATTTGGGGATTTTGCATGCTAATCATTCTCTGTGTGGAGTAACCATCACTCCCAAGTCTTGAGTGCAGTGCAACAGTAACAGTGATGTCACATCTAACATTTCATCATGATGTAAATCAAGTGAATTTGAAGATGAAGGTTTAGGTTTTAAGAAACTTGTTACCCAAAATATTTCCAGAGAGCTCGTAATGCAATTCTTAAGTCTGTGCATTAATACTCTTTAGCTAAGGATGCCTTTTCACTTGACTGACCCAATGAAAATCTGCTGCTTTTCCAGATGACAAAATTACTTGTTCACATAGTTTGGGATCTTGATGGTCTCTGCCTGCGGCATCACTAGGAAATTGAGGATTACCTAATTACTTCACTGGGTATAGTCTCCTTTATCACCCATCATATTGCTGGTCAGAAGTAGAACAGGAGGGGACACTATTATTATAAAGAAGTAAGTACTGTTTTAGTTCTTTTTCTGTGTAAGAGTGTCCTAGTTTGAAGGACAGGTGTCTGCTAGGGAAGGCAGGAGCCTCCCTTGGAATGGAAAATGTAAACCCTTTCCCTCTGAATTATTGTAATTTTGAAATTAAGGGGCTCTCAGGCAAAGATATGGGATAGAAATAACAGTTCTTTACTAGTATTTACAATTAAGCAAACAAACAACAACTCCTATGGCACTAACAACAAACAGAACCAGGGACCCGATCCCAGCCCCCTGGGCCTGCAGGCACTTTTGCCTTGGGTGCAGTGACGGTCACAGCCGGCAGGGGGCGCTGGTGGCGCTGGGTGGGCAGGGCAGGTGCAATGATTCCCACTCGGCTGCAGGGGGCACTGTGGCGCGAGCTCCAGCAGCACGTGGCAATGGCGGCTGGGCCGGGACGGGGAGAGATGGAAGAGAGAGAGGCTTTGCTTCACTAAGCCCCTGGGGCAGTCGGTCCCGGTGCCCCAGCAGGACTCTTGGAAAGCAGCAAAACTGGGACGGCAGGAGGTCTCGGCAGGCAGGGGGTGCGGGGCTGCAGCGCAGTGAAACCCAGAGCGGTGCCGAAGGAGCGGCGGGGGCGGGCCAGGGGCAGCCCGGCTCCCAGCAGGGCAGGGAGAGGCGAGTTCAGAATCCCAGGCACCCGAGCCGATGGCAATAGGTTCAGTGGCTGCTCTCACAAGCAGAGGCTCACCAGAGTGGCAGAAGAAGCAGCTCTCAGCCAGGGGTCCAGCAGCAGCAGCAAAAAAACTCCTCTTCCCCAAACAGCGGAGCAGCACCTCTCCGTGTTGTCCTCGGAAACCCAGTGCCAGCCCAGCCTCTGCATCTGCCTTTTACCAGTCCCCAATTCTCAAGATATCCCCCCACCCCACTCTGAGAGAAAACTCTCAGACAGAATAGTAAACAGAGATGCCCCTCCCCTCAGGCATAGCCACATCTTTTGTTCTTCTTAAGTACCCAGTAGTTAAGGCTACTTAGCAACTTAATGGGAAAAAATTCTATACTGTTAAAGGAAACAAAAGGAAAGACAACCTAACCCCCAACAGAGAGTATCAACATTTTGCTTGTTACGAGTCCTTGAGCTTTAGTTCATCTGCTTTATTGCTCTGATCTAGAAATATTATGTTCATCCCCTAAGTCAGATATGTGGAAGAACTTACTATTATTCTCAAGGCCTATTGATTTCTGAAGGGCTTGCTTCTGATCTTTTGTCCTCAAAATATTTCTCTGACCCTTCAGTCTGTCCTCACTGCAGTTATTTGATAACTTCAAATTACTTGGGATCCAATTCAGATCAAACTCAGAGGTGTTAAAAAGGAAAAGGCCACCATTTTTGTATGTTATGGATAAAACTTCCCTTTGAAGTTTATAATTGGTGAGCACCCTTCCCAAACAGCATTGTGTCTTTTGGAAGGACAGTCACCTTCTCCTTTAATGCTTGAAGTTCTTTGTGCATTTTCAGTAAGGGGATAATAGGCTTTTATTTCTGAGATTGTCACTTGGAGGACCAAGCATTTTTTTAACTTTTAAAAAATGTATAAGCCAATTTCTTCCTTAACTAAATGAAGAGAAAGCAGAGAAATATCAGTATCAGAATGTCCCTGAGCTTTTGACTATATGTATATTTTAGTAAGCTGAAATATACAGGTTTATATTAAATAATGCAAGAAATTCTTCAGTGCTACGAAACATTTTGACAGAGAAAGTATTTTAGAAAACAACTAGTCCCTCAAGCTGAAGGGAAAAATGAGGAAAAATATCTTTCTAAGCAAAAAGTGGGTTTGGGACAATCTTAATCCTTTCCATTGAAAATAGCTAAGTTTTCAGAATCTGACTCTCTAAGTATAACATCTTTTAATTATCAGAAAGTAATCAGTAGGTAACTCAACCTAAACTATACAAAAGTATGTTGAAGCAGTTTAAGCTACCATGATTTATAAAAACACCCAAGGTGGCTGGTTTCAAATCAAACAATTTTTAAAACTAGCAGAATTGTATGTTACCTTATTTAGACTTGAGCACACTAAAATGTCACTGCATTTACCTCTTATCTTTTCTTGCTGTGCTCTCTCTGCACTAACCATAGTCTTCAAACATGAACTGTACCTAATATACCCTGCTTCAAACAAACCTGTAGGGCATGTAATGTGTCACCAAGAATATTCACCCAGAGTAGCCACAACAGACAATCCAGAAGACCTCTGGAGTGCGCTGAGGGTAACTCCTTAAGCCAGGTGACAGACAGCCCTGTCAAAGGGGATGTTGGTTACCAATGCAGGTTAGCTAGTCAGTCACATCAGGATTGGAGGCAACCTGGGATGCAGGCATCACGTACCTCCACCTGGAGTACTGTGTCCAGTTCTGGAGTCCCCTGTACAAGGGACACATGGACCTGTTGAAGCAGGTCCAAAGGAGGGACACAAAAATAACCAGAGGTCTGGAACACTTCTCCTATGAAGATGGGCTGAGAGTTGAGATTGTTCAGTGTGGAGTAGGTCAGGCTCTGGGGAGATCTTATGGTACTCTTCCAGTGCTAAAAAGGGGCTTGTAAGAAAGATGCGAACATATTTCTTTATCAGGGTAGGACAAGGGTTAATGGTTTTAAACTAAAAGTGTGTTGATTCAGACGAGATATTAGGTAGACTTTTTTTACAATGAAAGTTTTTGTGGTGAAACCTTGCCCTGTGATGTGATGGATAAGGGAACATTCCAGACTAGACTGGACTGAACTTGATCTGGTTGAATATGTTCCTGTTCACTGTAGGATTGGAACTAAATGATCTTTAAAGCTCCCTTCCAACACAAAGGGTTTAGTGTTTGATTCTGTGATGCAATCCTGCTTCAATACCAGATGTAGTAGCAAGTTTCAAACATGTAATCAGGAAAACTAAATGAGGAAGATGTAATCTTAAAACCACCCTCCCCACCATTGTGGAAGAGCAATAAGTAAAATAACTAAATTTTAATTTAAAGTGAGGTAAAGAAACAGAGATGGAATCTATGAAGGTAAAATGTTTTTTGCAAAAAAAAAATACTTAAGACATTTAAAACAGCACTATACTGCAACTGTTAAACCTAATCAAAATATGCAAACATGAAGGAATCTGAAAGAAAATAAATTGGTATGACCACTTCCTATTATGCATAAAATCTTCAATCAATCATATCTAAGGTGATATTTTATCTTAAGGAAAAAAAAGTTGCAACAGAAACTTACATAAGTTTTATTTTGGAGGGGTTTTTTATAGTTCATCTACAGTTTTTATAGCTGATTTAATAATTTTCCTCCAGAAACTTTGGGAAGTACCAAGGAAATTTCCCTGGGAATTCTGCAATCCACAACAAGAATCAAGGACATAAAACTAAATTTTGAACCTTGAATAATCTGCGTTGAACTTCAGTACAGCTATGTATTTTTGGGATATTGCCAGGTATATGCTCTAGTATTTAAGTAAATAATTTGAACTTCCTGTCTGCAGAAAACACCAGCTCGTAGGCAGGACTCACCTTGCAGCCAAGTCCTGCATTGAAAGAAAACAATGTAAACATCATCAAAAATATCCCCTCTGTTCCCCTGAGGCTCCCACTCCAGAATATGCCTTCTGCCAATGCAGACCCTGTCATAATGACAGATCCTTCCCTGGGCTGGTTATTTCCTGTACAAAAACAGGAAGGCTCCTATATAATCTAAATTATATTTATATTGATCACATTAATTCTAGTAAATATAGAAATAATATTAATTATATAATATCATATAAATATTGTATATACACTAGTGTACCCTGGAATCTAGAAACCCATCAAAGTGGGAAAGAACAGAATAGGAATTGGCAGGATGTGGGTTGAATCTCTTTATATATTGAGAACTGCAGAGTTACTATGGTGCCATCTTCAGCGAGATAACATGGTTTATTTGATTGATTTTCATCATTGAGAGACATGGCAGGATGGTGCTAGGTTGGTGTTTTGTTTTTTTTTTTTTTTCTTTCCTCACTGAATTCAACTTGCAATAAAACTGTCTTCAGGATTTGCAAAGAAACCCAGAGCGCCAGCTTGTACTTTATTCCCAGTCTCATCCCCAGATTATTTATACTGCAAAACCATGTCTGACTGCATTTAGAATACATACAATAGTAAAAATAAATTAATAAAAGATAATTATTGTCATAATTTGATTCCATGTTTTTATAAATACTTGAACCCAGCCTTAGACGGCAGGCAGCAAAAGGCAGCAAACTTCCTCCATTTATATTACAAAAAAACCCCACACCTAAGTCCTAAACAACAACATAAATTATAATTTTTGAAGTAAGATTCCTTCAGCTTAAGATAACCATGAAGAAATAAAATTAGTGGTTTACACCAGGTCAAATATTTCCTAACATCTTATAAATTTAAAAAAACCAGTCATAGTAAAAAACCCCTGTGTTTCTGTCCCAACAGAAGACTATTTTCCTTCCCTTTGGTATGTGATGAAGCATTCTAGAATAGAGAAAATAGAGACTATATAGCCTTTATGCTGTCTATATACTATGTTGACACTTCTGCTGTTAAGTTTTATTTTTTTAAATAAATATGGAAAGAAGATTTATACTATAGGAACAATGCCCAAAATTCCAGCCTTGAAAAAGATCTCAGTATCAGCTGAGTGTCAGATTTATAGCACAAATTAATTTCTTTAGGGAGAAAAATATATTACTACAGCCATGAGAATTTAAATGTTTTTAAACCAGTTTTTGTCATGTACACATATCATTTGCTATCATATCGTACACATATCGTTTACTATCATATACAGATAGCAAACAAATAATCATGTGCAGAGACATTTGTGTTTTGGGTATAAACTCACAAGTAAGAAAGAAGTGCTAGGTGCTATAGTTCTTCCGTTGTGAAAGAAGTCTGTAAGCATAAGGAACTTTTGAATTTTTTTCAGGGGAGAATTCATCTGCAGATGAGATTAGAAAGCTGAACAGAATTGAAATGCAGCTTTTGAAGTTTATCCTGCAATGGACCCTGGAAGAAGTAGCACTTGCAGTATCCTCCAAGGAATCTAGAAATAGATTTATTTAATCCAAAGTTATAGAAATGGATATGTTTTCTGAAGCCTAGTTTTCTCAAAATAATTATATGTATATATATAAATTAAAAGAGTGAATTCTCAGCCCTTTTGTCAGTACGAAAGTTCTAACTTTTGCAAAAGGTGAGCCAAGTGCCTGCTGAGCAGCACTCACTGACTGATTCTTTGCCCTGGCACTACCACCAAACTGCCATCTGTCTCTAGTCAAACTGTCCCACGTCAGCCTATGCAAAAAACCCCATTTAGTCCTGCTAGGCACTAAGCTTTCCCAGGTGGGAAACACCCTAGGCAGAGTTAGAAAAAGGGCTCAACCCCGAAGGGAAGGTGTTTGCAATTCTGTAATGCAATGCTTATCATAACTAGTATTAGAGAAAAGATTTCCAGCCAGCCAATTCCCTGCCAGCCAGAAAGATGCAGAAGTGTGCTTCTGTGGAAAAAGAGCAGGGAGAAAGCAGAGGCATATCCACAGGCTACAAGGGCATGTGAGGGCCGGCTTGTCTTGATATTGTATAAGGTTCCCTGTTACAGCTGTAGAACTGTTCTCAGTAGCTTAATGAGAAGATTTCTGCTTGTTAAACTTGGCTATCACTATTGGTGATTTTGCAATTACTCAAGCACCATATATCTTGAAACAACAGAGGTCACTGGGTACATTATCATGGGAAATATACTTTCAGTCTATTAATTTTCATGTTACTGAAAGGATATTTCAGTGCAGTCATGTCAGACTTACTGAGTCCACTCAATACAACCACCTGCCAGCAGTACTTTAGTTATATATAATACTTAGATTTTAATTCAAATGAGGTTCCCATTTAACCAATCTCTATTTCCATTCATATCTTGTAGGTGTTACATAATGCTGTGCTTCTGTACTTCTCAGTTTGATCAACAGGATTATTATTTAAAAAAAAGAGACAGAGAGAGAGAGAAAGAGGGAAAGAGAGACAGAGAAAGAGAGAAAGAGAGTAAATTAGATAATTTTGACTGAGTAACAGTTTACTTTCGTGCTTGTTTTTCCTGGATCAAAATCCTTTACACAATTAACTTACATAATTTCCCAGTACGCTCTTTTTTGGCACTTTGGACTGTGTTTTCAGTCAAAAGCCTTTAAAGAATGGATGTGTTCACCAGCCTATTCAGTGCCTATCACCTGCTTACCAGCCTGTTTTCAGTGTTCAACATAGACAATGTCTGTTAAGAAAAGGGAAAAAAGCCACAACATTTTCATCCTCCTTACCAATATTCAACTTAAATTTGAAAAACCTCCTTTATTCTGTAGAGGTACTGTGTCAAAGTGCTTCCAGAAATATTTCACACAGATCTTCAGAATTTGATTCTTGTCTTCTACATGAGGCCTCCCAGAAAGGTGATGTGCTGAAAAATACCACATTGTACCACCAGGGTTTCTTCTGAGTGTCAATTAACTTCTGGGTCTTATGTTGTTGTACTGAGTTATATGGCAAGATTTTGGTAGTGTAAGTGGGGCTGGGACTGTGGGAGGGAGGAGGGAATTGACTGCCATGGTGGTTTCTGTTAGAAGACACCTGAAGCTGCCTCTATGTCCAATGGAGCCAATGAGGCTCCAAGATATAGCAAGCCCTTACCCCATCAGTGACAGTGGTAGCACCTTTGGGATAACATATTGGAGAAAAGATAAATAACCTTTATGCAGCAGCAGATGGGGAGAGGTGGGAGAGAATGTGATAAAACCACTCTGCAGATACCAAGGTCATTGGAGAAGGAGGGGAGGAGGTAATCCCAATGCCAAAGCAGAGATTGTCCTACAGCCTGTGGAGGACCATGGTGAAGCACATATCCACCCTGGAGCCCATGGAGGACCTTACACCAGAGAAGGTTGAATGAAAGAAGCTGCAGTCCATGAGGAGTACACATTGGAGAAGGTTTCTGATAGAAATCATGACCCCATGGAGGGAAGCCTGTGCAGAAGGTTTCCTCTCAGGACCTCTGGCCTGGTAGAGGACCCACACTGGAGAAATTTGTGAAGAATTGCAGCCTGTGGAAGTACCCATGCTGGAGAATTTCATAGAGGACTGTCTTCTGTGGGTGCAACTCCACATCAGAGCTGAGAGAGAGCATGAGAAGCAATTAAAAACAAATACAATACAGAATGAACTGACTGCAACCCTTGGTCCCTGTCCCTCTGTGGCACTGGTGGGGAGAAGGTAGACAGATCATGATTGAAGTTGTGTCCAGGAAGAAGAGAATGGTTAGGAGAAGGGTTTTAAAATTTGGGTTTATTTTTCATTACCCTCATTACTGCTGTTGTTTGATTGACAGTACATTAATTAATTACTCAGATCGAGTCTGTTTTGCCCATGATCGTAATTGGTGAGAGATATCTCCTTGTCCTTATCTCAAACAATAAGCCTTTTTTTACCCTTTCTGTCTCTGATCCTGCTGCTGAAAGAGAGTGATAAAGTGGCTTTGGTGAGCAGTGAGTTAGGGTCAGCCAAATGTTGGACCATGTAGTGTCTAGGGTGAGCACATTCTTTTAATTTCTCTCACTTGTCTGCTAGAACCTCCCCACTGTAGTGTGAAGGAACCTCTGAATTCCTGGTCTGACTAGAGGGATTTTACCTGAACTTAACACAAGTTGACTCTATAAACATTTGAGTTTGGCTTGGGGTTTTTGGTTTGAATTCTTTGTGACATAATAGACAGCTACAGAAGTTTTAAGTGTACAAGAAACTCAGTGAAAAATAGTTTTATATCATGTAATTTCAGAAACAGCCATATATAGAAAAATAAATAGAAATACTGAGAGGCATCCATTAAATCTGATGCACTGTCAAAGTAAATACCTTGGGCAATGGCACAATATTTGGATGTAGGCTTACTGGAAGTTGGAAATTACAGACAGCTATCAAATCAACTTGATGTATATAAGGCATATCTGAGCCTCAAGCGTTAAGGAGTGATTTTCTGGAGTAGACATTTATCATAACTTCTCTTGTTTAGAAGGTGGCCTAGGCCTTTAATTACTTTTACTTGCATCTGAACAGATCTTATTTGTTGCAGACAAAGCTCTTATGTATGTCAGTGTTAAGGGCAATGTCAGACTAATACATTCAGCCCCTCTGACATCCTATCATGATATCAAAAGAATAATTTTTTTTCATAAATATATACATACAAATATATGTATATGTATGTGTGTG
>WEKY01048417.1:319-22748 GCA_013390045.1 Picathartes gymnocephalus | reverse complement strand
AGAAGAAGAAGAAGAAGCAGCTGCTTTGGGCTGCATTCCCCTCTTGGGCTGCTTTTGCTCCTGTTTCAACTTCTGCTTAGGATACTGAGGGCTTTTGGCATAATGGCATAGACTGTAACTTCTCACCCTCATGGGACTGACTGTGCTATGCAATAAATAACTTTACTACAAGCAGAGACTCTCTCATCTCTCCGACTGACCCAATACAACCTCGGCACAAACTACTCATGTTCTGCAATGGATTGCCTGTCAATATCTTTGTAATTTAAATAAATGTTACACTTGACAGAATCTCCAGCAATTTCTTGAAAGTGTTGAAACTCATAACGGGTTCAAGGGATGGTTTAGGCCCAATTTGGTCACACTGGAACTATGGCTTCCAGATAAGGCAAGAGGCTGATAAGATGTAAATCCTGCGAAATGGAATTAGTCCTCCTTATCATGCCAATGTCCTTCCTTGCATAATCAAGTTGTGAATACTCCCAGTGGGGACATTGAGATGTAGGGTGAAGGTGTTCATCTTGGCTAATGGGTCATGATTGATTCAGCTACACTGAGACACAACTGCAGCATCTCAGAAGATGTTAGAAACTCATTAAATGTCCCAAGATCCACAACATTACATCATCCAGTGCGAAACTCTGAAGGGGAGGTACCTGGTCATTCCCACCTGAACCTGAGTGACTATAAACCCAACAGATTTTGCATTCTGTGGATTCTTTCCCTCCCGCCACTTGTGGATAGAGTCACTATCTTTCTCTCCCCCTGCCCCCTTGTCTTTTTCTCTCTCTCTCTCTCCCCCCCTCACATTTACTGCTAAATAAAATCTGTGCTATTGCCTTTGGCACATGGTCTCATTTGCACCTTAATTTGGGCAGTGGCATCTCTAATAATTTTCATAATTTGATCATAACACCGTCAGACATACTGCTACATCAGAAATAGACTTCACATCCATATGTCAAATATTACTGTGCTTTGTGCTAAGTTTTATGTTTCATACACTAAATGGCTAACTTGCTATGAGCATCTTTGTTAGGCATAATTTCTGAAAATCCCTTATATTTCCAAAATTTTGGTAAGTTTTAAAAACTAGAATGTTGGAGACTATCCTGGCAAGGAGATGTTTCAGCACAACATGGCAGTTAACTGCCCCAGAGCTTCAGTTCTGTGCAATGTTGAGGAGGCAGCTCTGGGTTGGTGTATATGGAGTAATAAAATTAAATTCCACTTGGAATGTTCACTTGAAATGTCCACTGGGCAGTGAAAAAGGAACCTAGAAATCAGTTTAAAAATAGGATAAAATTTATTAGGGCCACTTTTTCTTTGAAGGGAGCACAATGGTTCATAGGGAGCCAGGTTCACAATACGAATAACTCAGGTTGTTGCTGGATTATGATTGCTCATATGATCAGTAAAGACTTAAGACATATACCTAAACTGATTGCTGACATTCATTTGCACTCGGAAATAGACATGAACCTTCCACTTCTCAACTGCAGATCCAGGTCCACTGGGTAACTTTACTAATTTCATTGTTAATTCAATTTCTGGGAGCAAGGGAACAGTTCATGAGAGCTGCAGTTTGAATCATCAGACGTAATATTCTTCATTCCCATCACAAGAGGCTGCCCATTTCTTGTTGAGGTCCCTGCTTGGATCCTAGCTCCAGTGGGGCAGCTGGCTTTTATTAGAAGTGCAAAGATTTCTTCTGTGCAAGTGCAGAGGTTGATGCCTTAAAGACCTTGTTGCAAAGAATTGGGAATTTTTAAGCTGATTGTTAAGAGCTTTAGGGCAGACCTAGGACCTTTTCCGGAGGTGATTAAAAAATGGATGAAATGTTTCAGTCAGGTTTATGACAGGGAGTTGGCCAGCTGACACTGATTGAGAAGGAAGTTGTGAACACACAGGAGGAATTTTTACCTCCCTTCATAAGGGTCAGAACTGATACTACAACTGATCAGAACCCTTAGGGTGGATTCATTTGATCATGGACTGGATATGCATGGACTGACTGATACTAAGTTGAGGATTGTTAACTGTAGGGAAACCAGGGATTTGGGAAAGCAGGTCAGCTAACCTCAGCCATCTCCTTTTGGCTAGCAACCACTGCATGCAGTCTTTCCTGAGGATGTCCTAATAAACCAGAGTTAAACAAACCAGAAATAGAAGTAAATTTGATTGCCTAACTTAAAAATGCCTTTTCAGGTATGGTCTTATTTTGCTGTGCAGTAAATAAAATAGCATATTCCCATCTTTTTAATATTCATAGTGGGGGTTTAACCCCAGACTGAGACAGAAGTGCGAGGGCTGGGGATTTAAACCATAACTATATGGGTTTTTGCTGCATGAACAAATGAAGGTGTAACCAAATAAATACCTATCTTTGTATCTTGGCTACTTTTTTACTGCATGTGTGGGCTATTAAATCCTCAAGCCATCTTTGAGTACCAACATGTCATAGTCATAGTTTTGGGTGGTTTTTTTTTGTTTGGGTTTTTTTTTTTTCAATCTGTGTTGAAAGTTCTCTTTGGGAGTGACTTTATAGCTATTTATACAACATACAACATTTTCCCCCAGGCGGTTAGAAGTTAATTTTCATCTGAATGCTTATTTTTTAGAACAAACATATGAAAGAAAGCTTCTCTTTCAAATAAGAAGAGGCACATTATGCTTCAGATCAGTTTTTGTACAAGAAATAAGTCAGAAAATTGATCAAACCCCTATTTTGCATTCAACAGATCATTTAGTAAACAAGCATAGAAAATTAGAAGCCTATTGAGTACAACTGCGCTATTTTCTTGATCAGAAAATTTTAATTAAAAATAGCAACATAGTAAGCCGACCTCCTTCTTACTCGCCACTACTCTTAATTGCTGAGCATCACGGAATTTTGTTCTCTTTGTTATGTTTCTACTAAATTATACCTGATCATTACAACCCAAAAGCATATAAAATTTAAGTTCATAAAATCATGCAACAATCAACCAGAAATCAAACCAGAACACCAACTTTCAGTAACACATTATCAGATAAACTTTGAAAGTATTTTAATTTAAAATTCCTCTGTAATCAAATAAGGAAGTTGATCTTATCTGAATATTTTGTTTTCATTAGTTTTCCCATCCCCACACCCTTCTTATACAAATTGTCTCTTCAGATAAACAATTTGTCAAAAATCAATTTATTTCAATACCCTGATCTTTCAATAGCCTAAACTGTGCCTTGGTACCCTAAAACGTTTTTCTTTGTAGCCAAAGATACTCTAACTTTGTATGGGAAGACAGAGGTTCTTTTTGTACTGTTGTAATATTTCCTTTTTATCTTCAGCATACTGACATCCATACCTTATTTTGATGTTCAACTTGATGATTATCAGGGATTTTTTTTCCTTTTTAAATTGTAACAAACTTTGCTTTTTTCTTACACGTAGCATAGCATCAAAACAGACAGTCTTCATAGCTTTACTGTTGATAGATGACATTTGATTTAAAAGATGTTCACAATCTCATCCAACTTGCAGGAGGAAGTTCAGATGAATGGTGAAGAAGTGTTGAGTGTTACAGCAATCACTTGATCGACTTCAGAGTGCCCACTATTTAATGTACCTAACACAGTTTTGATGCTGACTTTGAAGTAACTACAGTCTTCTGCAGCATTCCAGCATATAATTAAAACGGTTTTCAACATATTTTTTGCCATGGTATCTGACCTACTTTCACGCTTCTAAGGTTTAAAATAAAATATTACTTGCATTGCATTCCTGTTTTTCTAGAAATCTACCATATCAGTCTTAAAAGAAAACTGCACTGCACTCTAACTAGTATGTGTGTAATATAAGTCATAATAATAATTTATAGCTGAATAATAGCATTCCATGATTAAGGATCTAGTAATAGTGTATAGACATTGTGCTCAAAGCAATAATCATTACTCAAGAAAGCGGTAACTGCAAAGTCATCCATACTTGTGTAAATAAGAAATTACCCACATTTGTAAGGAATGAAGGATCAAATCCATGCATTACTTAATCATAGTACCTTCTCACACTATTTAAGGCTTTATATGTGCACGCTGCAAGAATGCATGGAGATTAAGGAGGTACTTGATTTGCAAAAGGAATATAAGGTAGAAGTCAAGTGGACTGGTTCCCACTGTCCTTTTAGTATCAGATACCTGTAGAATATAATTTTTGCCCCAAAACCTATTTTCCTGCTGTCAAGTAGCTTTTCTTCTACTTTCTGAAGCAGAAAGAAGGAGCTGAAATATTTTCTTCTGAAAGAAGGAGCTGAAATGTTTTTCTTCAGAGAGCAACCATTTGAAATGCTGACTTGAGGGGTAAAACTAAAAAAAAAAAGAAATTTAATGAATGGTTTGAAACATAAGTGTTATCCTGACAGTTTTGGCATCTCTTTCAGATTTTAGAAAAAGTCTGTGTATCTATAGATTTGTTGAGGGTTTTTTTTCCCAGTAATATATAGCATATAAAATTATGAAAAACCCTCTCTCTCTGTACAAACCTTGCTTTGCTCCCTATTAATGTTATTATTCACCATTAGCTCCATTTGCCTGACAGCAAAGTCCTGTGGCACCTGAAATTGAATTGTAAATACTGACACACCAAGGTACTTTCTAACTAAATTTATGGCAAATTAACAAAGGTTGGAATGTATTTGACACAAACTGTGTTAAGACAATGCCAGTCCTAAATCTCCACTCTGTTAGCTAACATTGTCTAAGTAAAGGACTAGCAGTATCCTCAGCAGTATTATAAGCATATCCCCAGCTCTGTTTCATCCTCTTTTAGGTGTTGAATTTGTATCAGTTCTATTCCTTAATTTTCAAATTCTGGGAAAGTGAATTAATTTCTTCATGCTACAGCTGAAAATTATTTAGGTGTTTCAAGGCACTGCAGTGGCATAAGGGAAGGAATAATTATCTTTCTGAGACAAAGGAAAAAATGGAGAGATGGGAAAAAGAAGGGTATTATAATGTAAGAAGAGAGGAATTAAGAAACAGGACAGGTGACAATTTCATATTTAGATGCTACCAAGATTTTGGTACTTTCAGGTTTAATATCTCCCTGTTCTCAGATTGACAGGCAAAATTGATTTTGTTCAGTTCAAGGGTTATGAATTGTTTAAAAGTTCATTAGTCTTTACAAGAAGTAGGATTTCTCGAGGGTGATTCTTTTACGGAGAAATGATATGAAAACATAGTAAAATCTAAGGCATAGCACAAAAACATATGTTTTGTTGACTTTCAGTGTGAGTTGTGCTCCTCAGTGTCTAGGGTTGTGGAGGACTAATGATGGTATTAAACTTCTAAATCCAGTGGTGATGGGATTCGATACCTATCACAGAATCACAGAATGGGTCAGGTTGGCAGGGACCACGGTGGGTCATGTGGTCCAACCTCCCTGTTCAAGCAGGGTCATCCTAGAGCACATGGCACAGGATTGTGTCCAGATGGTTCTTCAGTATCTCCAATGAGGGAGACTCCACAGCCTCTCTGGGCAATCTGCTCGGTCATCTGCATAGTAAAGAAGTTCTTCCTCATACTCAGATGAAATTTCCAGTTTCTGCCCTTTGCCTCTTGTCCTGTTGCATGGCACCACTGAGAAGAGCCTGGATCCATCCTTTTGACACCCTCCCTTCAGATAAATTTATATGTCTTGGACTGTAGTAAAACATTTAGTCCTCTTCAGTTTATCGCCCTACCTCAACATATGTAAGAATGTGTCATGGATATCTCAAGAACCACTCCCATACTGAATTCCAACTCTTCCATCTTTTCATCTACTCATACGTCATGTTTACCACAAAACTTCTGGGGAACAAAAAAATATCTATTGATTTGTGGTCTAAAGTATGCAGAGATTCTGGCACAAAAATATTAGAAACTCTTAAGCTTCAAGACAGTGAAGCAGCAACACAGCTGTCTCTCTCCCTCTCTCCTCCTGCCACAGCCTGTCAAAAACAAGCAGTGGGTAAATTAAATAGTTTTGTTTAAGAACAAGAAGTGAAGTGATTTATAGCAGCTTGAATCTGTTTGTGCAAGCATAATTGTTTACTGAAATTCTTTACAGTACATTCCCAGGGGCTATGGAAATTGGTCCAAGAACAAGCTCTGCTATGCTGCTGCCCTACTCTCCTGTCAATATCCTCTCTTCTCAGACAGAGAAAAGACGTTTCCATCTTCCTCTATCTTAAAAGAATTCATAGCTTACAGGAGAAAAGCATTTTTGTCTGCTGAAGTATAAATGTGGGGAATACAGTTATGTAATTCAGAGAAAAATAAAACCACTGCAAGTGTTTGGCCACTAAAACTGAGAGTTAGATAAAAATGTTGCAGCACCAGACCTTATTGTATATTTTCAGTCAGCTTCATGTGTTCTAGATCTTGATTCAGATGCTTTGAATGTGTCTGCAGCCCAAACCTTTGAATGATAAGAATCTTTATCATTATCTATCCTTTCCCCTAATGCTTATGGATGCTGCACAGTGTTGAATCTGCCACTGTAAGATGTACAGTAAAATAAACTTTGAAAACATTGGCACAGGATTTGTTGCATTAGCATGCAAATTAGCTATCATTTTTCAGGGAGCTGATTCAAGAAAATGACTTTTGATGTTGATCTTTATCTTGAATACAATTTAAGGAGAAAATAAATTGTTTAAAAAACAATTATATTTGTGTTATAAAAACATAAACTATTTAATGAGTATTTTCCCATTTGTATGTTTGTGGGAGATGATTTTTATAAATCCCTGAATATCCATTTGATTTTCTATTTTCAGCTTGCTTCACAGAAAATGGTGAAAATATATTGAAGGAAATACATTTCATATTATTATGTGGGAGAGCAAGGGCATAAAAATCAGACTTGATTCTCACATTTTCTAGGCATCCATTACTGCTCTCTCTAATGATCATCATTGCTGCAACCACAGTCTAATTATTAATTTTCAGTTCTGATCTTTTGTGCTTTTAAAATTGTTATGCACTTGTAGAGACTAAACTGACCAAGCGGTGGTTTTTATGTAGCATTTACCTTCTTAAAAATCCCATTTCATGTTATTTCTGCATGTGAAGCACATATAATGTGCTTAGACTCTAAAAATATGAGCTCTGATCTTGGAGGAAAGAATACTGAAAAGTACCTGGAGGGTACTGAGTGCAACCTTGGACTTCCTAGTACATTGACCTACTGGAGCTACTCCAGCAGAAAGCAACTGATATGTCTGGATGAACACAATGTAGGAAGAGAGGCCCAGAGAAATGGTTTTGCCAAGTCTTTAGTATAGAAAGCTGAAGAGAGGCAGCTATTTTTATGGTATTCAAGTATCTAATGGTGGAATGAGGAGAAGATGGAGCCAGGCTCTTTCCAGCATTAGGAATAGAGGCAAAAATCCCAAGTAACAACAATACAAATTCTGAAAAAAATACTACAATCATTTCAGGGTAGGAAGTTATTGCAGCAGGTTGTCCAAAAAGGCTGAGGAATATTCATCCTGGAGATTCTCTGTATTCAACTGCACAAGCATCTGAGCAAGGCCTACACGTGCATACTCAGGACAGCTATATACTATACCTGTAAACTCACCTGCAAGCACATTGTGGAATTCTACCTGGGCCTTATAGATACAAAACAGGATGTCAGAGGCAAGGTCACCAGAGAATAGGCCTGAAGCCCCAGAGGGGCATTTCTTTCATTTGTGAGCTCCATGTCAAATGGGACTAAGAAAGGAAAGCAGTGAAGCTGTCCTGAAGTCCCAGAAAGTTGTAAGAAAGGAAGCCAAGGCTTCACGTAACAAAAATGCAAACTGCCATTAGAGTGGTGAAGGGCTTGCCCACCACCAGCTGGGGCAAAATCTAAAAATACCCTGAAAAGAACTGCTTACCTTCCCTTTTAGTAACTAATACACAGGGTTGTTCAAATTAACAATTGGAATGATCCTGGAAGTAAGAAGTGCATTGGTTTGTGCTGGAACTATTTCTTTTATACATCCACAAATTCTCTTGTCATCCTACACTCTTCACACTCTTGAAACACAAAGGAGTCTTGGAGGGTATTCCCTATTAATAATGCAGCTGGGAGTATGTGCACATGAGGAGTTCAATTCTGTATTAAAACGGGAGAAGTAAGAGTGCTTTTTTTTTTCCCCCCGCCCCGTGCAACTCTATGATTTTGGCCTGCCTGGAGAACTGTACTTTTCTACCTGAAAACCAGATGGAGAACACAAATGTACAGATGTGCAATTCATAATATAGCATATTAGTTAGGTTTCCATGCTGATTCCTCCCAGTTTATGTTCTGAGTTTTATGCCAGTGTCGCCGGCGCTGTTGATGTGCATCTGGTTCCTAAAGGCAAAACAAGAGTGGACAAAGTTATTTGAGATGGCTATGACCTATTTCTGCTTGTTAGAGCTCCGAAGTTAGTTTAGGGAAGTTGATTTATTTTACCTCTGGTGCTGCCTGAAGGAAATTACTGCTAGGATAATATAGCTCTTTAAAATATCCAGCAGCTGTGTGGCAAAGTGAGCTGTGAATTTATGAAGCAATCATGATGTTTCTATTAAAAGTTAATATATTTTTCATGAGAACAGCCATTAAATTATTGGTGCTTTTTATATTAAATACTTGTAACATTTGATTAAAATGTGTGAAACATCTAATATGTTTCTTTGCTGGTTAGATATTTTTAATATCCAATATTTAGCAATTGCCACCTTTCAATGAGCATCATTCAGTGAGCAAGTGTGGTGAACAGAGCAGTGGGGTAGTGCCAGAGAGACCAGTTTGGCTGGCGTGGCTGAGGTCAGGTCAAGCTCTGCACCTTTTATATGTACACTTTTGTTATTAATATAGCTGCTGTTCCTATTTATTTGCTTGTCTTATTGCGGTTTTGTAGCAGGTAAATTCGATAACCAGGCAGAAACACCAGTTAATGTAGTGGGTTTAGTTCACCATTCCTCACACGGGCACCAATTTAATGTAGTAGGTTGAGCACTCTGGCCGAACACCAATGCACCCACTAAACTTATTTACTCATTTTCTGCTGTGAGATAATTATTAGGGGAAATGTAAAGCAGGCCCAAAACTTTAAAAGGTATAAAGACAGTTTTATTAACAGAACTAAGAGAAAAATAGTAAGGACCAGAATAAACCTTCAGACACTTCTCCTCCCCCCACCTCATCTTTTCCTTCCCACCAACAATGTAAAGAGATAAAACCTGAGATTTTCAGTCAGTTTACCACCTGTAAAATAGTCTTTCTTCAGTTCACTTAGGGAGAGGAGTCTCTCCTGCCATGCCATGGAGACTTTTTCACAAGAAAACAGTTCTCTCGTGGACTTAATCTGTCCAGGAGAAATCTGTTCGCAGTGTCCATTCCCTTGACATACAGTTCTTCCCGCAACTGCTTTTGAGGGCTCAGTTCTGTGTAATGGGGTATTATTTTAAGGATGAGCTGTTTTGGTAGAAAAGCAAAGAGTCTTCTCTCTCTCTGGAAGCAAAGTTTCTCCTATCCCTGGAACAAGGGTTTCATTCTTCTATCCCTGGAGCAAGGGTTCTTTTCTCCTATCTCTGGGAGCAAAAATTTTCTTCTTCTATCCCTGGGGCAAGGATTCTCATCTCTCTCATCTCTGTGGCATGGTTCCCTATCTCTCTCTGTTCAAGTTTCTCATTAGACCACAGCTATTTCAACATCTGTTTGCATCAACATGGGTGCCTTTGCTCGGGCTGCAGTTAGAATGCTGCCATCCCCCCAATTGCATTTATGAGTTACAAGGAATAGTCTGACATATCATAGTCCATCACCATGGCTTTACTAAAGAATCTCAGCTTAAACCTCTCCTCTTTCTCCACTCTCTGGACTTCAGCTCCTTCTTCACTGTCCTCGGAGTCTCCGTGTTGGTTTCCTCACGTGCCTTACTCTTCCTTTTTCTCTCACTTAAGAGAGGATTGATGTCTGTAAGTTTCATCCGTGTACTGAGAGAGTTGTGATCTCTGCCAGGGTCTGTTGGTCACGTGATCTCTGCTGGGCAGCGGCCGAAGTTGCTGCCTACTGTCCCAGAGAAAGGGGAGGCAGGAGCGGCAGGATCTCAGCAGCCAGGCCAGGATTCAGTTGCACTAGGACCTTAGCAGCGCCTGGCCTGGTCGAGTGGGCCTTGCCCAGGCTGGTGAAGTGGGCCTTGCTCGGCCCAGCCCGGTGGAGCGGGCAGGGCCCAACCGAGCAGGCCTGGCCCCGGCCCAGGCCCAGACTGGCCCCACTGGGCCACGCAGGCCCCCTGTTACCTGTTCAGAAGCCAGAAGGAAGAGAGAGATTCCTGGGCTTCTCTTTTCTTAAATGTGAATCACAGAGACGTACTCAGCTTCTTAAGTGGCTAAACAGAGTGTCCATCTTAGAACTAGCCAGTTAATTGGTTTTTTCAGGCCTGAAGGAAGCTGTCAAGTTCCTTGCAGGGAAAAATTACTTTTCAAACCATGACATGTTTCCAGTAAAAATTTCTTATCTCAACCCGTAATCTCTGCCTTTTGTCTCTCAGCGGAATAGAGGGAGCTCTGCCTTGGGGAGTGCAATTCTGAACCCACAGCAGTGCCATATATGAAATTGTAACTTCCCATTCTAATATCACAAAATAAAAATGAGTGTTATTGACTTAACCTCCCTCTCTGCCTCAAAAGCTCCAAAACATTTGAAGTAAAAAGATGTAAATCAATTCATCCAGACACATACCACATAAAAATACTGTTTGCAACTTCTAGCACTGAAGTTTAAGTAATAATTGACCTGGATGGCATCACTACTTTAACTAATGGCTTCTAGTCAAAATCTGGCTTATGTGACCCTTTACCTCAGTGTGGCAAACTGAACTTTCATGAATATATATTTCACTGGATATAGTACAAATAACAGCAATGTCTGATTTCCTGAAGACAAGTCTATAAAGCTTTTATCAATATGAACCAAAACAACATCCCCTCCATATTCCCTGCTCCTTTGTCTAACAATGATAATTAATTTAATTTCTCAATTAATTCTTCCATTCCATAAATTTAAGTGCTGGTTACAAAAATCAAGAAACTTTGAAGTCCAAAGTAAAGGTCTGGTGGGGTGGTAGACTCACTTCATAAAAAATGTGGAAATTCTTCCAGTGCATCTTCCCACATTAAGTCTAAATTGGTGTCCTGAAATGCTTATCTTTATTCTACTGACTATATCCAAAATCTAAGGTAGCTGGACTACTGATTTGGGCATCTTATTTAAGCATCTAGAATCCGTGATAGTAACATAGGCTCAATACTTTTAATCAAGAAAAACAAACACACAAAAAAATTTGGATGCCTGGAATACTTATTTTCTGGTTAATTCATGTTCAGTATTAAACTTTCAGGTGTGTTATTTCTGTATCTTACTAGTTTTTATATTATTAGCTTTATCCCTCAGCCAAGAAGTGCCAAGTTTTACATGACAGCAGTGACCACATCATATTTCAAAAGAGGAGACTGAATAAACCAGTGTGCATCACTTCAACATAGACTTGTTGCACAAGTAAACTGGTTCTTTGCATAAGGCATAAGTATTTCACATTTAGACCTAGGATTAAACTCATTCTGAAAATGGAAACAGAGCATGAGGAGGTAATAATAAGCCCCACTAGCAGACCTTGAACCCAGCAAAGTCCAATACATAATTCCCTGTCTGAAAACCCATTTCAAATAATTTTTTTAAGATAGATTGTAAACTTTTTACAATAATGACTCACTTTTGCTCACAATTGGCCACAACGGTTATCAGTCTGAAAGAGTCAGCTAAGAGTTAACTGGTGCAAAGCATAGCAAGTCTTCTATTTCTTAAAAGAAATCTCTTTGTGATTTCTGACTGATCTCCAAATGAGATAATCTCTTAATTTCTCACACTGATCTCTCAAATGACAGTCTACGGGCACAATCCAAAACTTGATGAAGTCAATGAAATTTTTACTATAAACTTCAATAGGTTTTGCTTCAAAACATCCCTAGGTGATTATAAATAAAGCAATAAATTTCAGTCTGTAATAATACAGCTCACCATGTGTAACATGAGTGTGAAAAACATATTTACTGTTTAATGAGATTGTTCTAAATTAAACACGATGTGTTTTTCCCCCCAAAATTAAAAGGGGTTTAGGCCCACACTTTGTGTGTTTTGCCATATTCTCCTGGCTTAGCTGAATTGCCGTTTTCTGTCCTCTCTTGGCTGAAGCAGTACCCTGAGAGAACAGTGTAAGATTCAGCAGTGATAAACCTGCAAGAATCTGATTGTGCTGAAGTGATCCTTCAAAGCAGAGGTCCCTGAGTTTCTGTCCCTCTTCTATAACTGACAGTACATTTTATCAGGCCACACTGTAATGTGAAATAAAGAAAGTTGTTTTTATTATTGCTTTTTGGTTTTGAGTGAAGAATTTCCTTAGTTGTAAACACCCATATTTTGCTTAAGTGAGGTACTTAAGACTTTTTCTGGATCCAATTCCAAATGCCCTGAAAAACCTAATCACAGATTCCTGCATAATAGCAAGACATTATATTAAGCACTGTTTCTACATTAGAGGATGTAGGCTATTTAGCTGTATTAAGAAAATACAAATACATGTGCTACAAATTTTACTTCAGCAGACATCACCTTAATGAGTATTATAATAATATTCTCTTCATGTTTAAAATGATGACTTAAAATCCCATAAGTACTGTACTTCTACTAATCAGTGAATTATTAATAAGGTGATAATCATGCTAATGACGCTGCCTTATTAGGTCTTGATGTATCTTGTTAACATGCCAGTTAACTGCCTGTTGGTGTGGAGGAGAAAAGTGCCTTTTTTGTGCTCAGGAGGGTACTAGAGAAGTTAATATTTTCCTAACAAAGTTTATTGTACTCTTTATAGGATTTTTTTTTCTTGTTTGTTTCTTTTTCTTTTTTTTTAAACTGCTTTTCTAAAGACTGTGATTGCCGAAGGCCTTGTTGTCAGTTTTACCTGTCTTTAGGACAAATGAAGTGATGGCATAATATAATTAATGTGTTTCTGTAAAATAAACAGTATTGACATCTAACGCTAAATTACTAAGTCAATATATTAATCAGTAATATGACCACATGAGTCAAAATACATTTAAAGCAGCAACAACAACAAACTAATAGAAAAACACAGAATGCAACTGCTTATTTTTCTTGTCCTAGATATTTCTTTCAGTATGTTAATGTTCTGGCATGTCAAAAAACTACTGAGGGAAAGAAATGTGTCCCTGCAACTCAGAAGTAACAAATAGCATAAAGACTGAGTCAGCAGAGTGTGATAAACCAAAAATCTGCCATTCATCTCTCCCAAACCCTAGTGCAGGCAAGCAAATAAACAAGCCAAAAAAGCCAAACAAGAAAAAAAAAGGTTGTTTGTTTGCAGTTCGCATCTTTAATACTGAGTTCTCCTGAGCAGTTTAAAATGCACAGAACAGAAATCTGTTTCCACAACGCTTTCAGTCCAATTTGCAAATGTTGGAGATCTATCCCTTTCAGTTGCCAATACTTGTCTGTTTGAAGTTTGAAAAATTTTTCTCAAAGAAACTGAACTTCAAGAAATCCATTACAGAACATGTAAGAACTAGGTAACTAGCTTGTGTTGTGAAAGAATTTATTTTTTATTTCATCATTTTTACAGCTTTATCTGAGGCCACTTGTAACAGCAATAATTTGGGTGCATTTGAGGTTGCAGAAGGGATGTGCTGACGGACAAACAAATATAGTTCTGAGTGTAGCAAGTTTTATTATGTTTTGCTGCTGGTTCTTGGCACACAGTGACTTTTGTACAGTGGTGGATCAAGTACAAGATGAACATTTTGTGTCTTAGTCACACTAATGACAACATGGGTGTAATCTGAAACAGTAGGACACACTATCTTTATACATAAAAAACCCAAAGGAATTATGGTATGATAAAGCGTTGTGAGTAATTGACATGCCACGTAAGAGGGGGTTACCTGATCTGATAATGCCTGAAATTCCTATTTGATAAAAAACAAACAAAAAAATCTAAATAGTAATAAAAAATTTGCAGTAAATTTTTACTAGTAAAACAGAATTTCTGATTTTTTTTTTGAAAAGAGTAAAATGGCATAATATTTTTCAGTTTCTTAACTACTATTATGTTATTATCAAAGTGTTCTAAATAGAGTACTTCTACTTACATGTCAAAACAACATTTAACATTAAGGGAAAACAAAGTGGAATAGTGGTGTGCAGGGTTTCTTCTCTTGTTCCTTCTTTTTGCTTCCTCTCTTTACTGGAATATTATTATTCCTAAACATTGCCAGTAGCATTTCTTAAATCTATTTTGATCACCGTAATTAATAACGCCGATAAGGTGACAATTAAAAAGTGATCAATTAAAGTTGAGGAAAAAAATTACTCTCTAACTTTCAGTAGATTTTTGATGATGCAAATATGCAGAATATTCTTCTTTACATTGAATCAGCATTTTCTGATGGAAATTTGTTTCAATTTAATCCCTTTTTTCTAGGTAATTACTGATAATCCTCTCATCCAGTCAATAGCTTGCTGTATGCTGATTAATTCTCTGTCAGAAAGGTCTTCCTTCACCAAATAATTTACTGAGTCTTTTATGAAATGTGTTTAAAGACTTCGCCATAGCAAAAAAATGTGAAGTCAATTCCTGCCTGGGAATCTGTAACTAATGAATAATACTAGTCTAATTAATGTCAAACTAATTCAAGTCCTGCAACTAGCTAGCTGAAATAATTTTCACTTCTTCAGGTACAAATTATATTTAAAATCCATAGAGAGTTTCTGATAATACCAAACACCAGTGTCTTACCTGTACAATGTGAATCTCTAATAAAACCCTGAAATGAGTGATTAAAAGAAATATGGTTAGGACTAGGAGTTATTGCAATGAAATTTTACTTCTGTTTTCCAGAGTTAATCTTTTCATGTGCATTCCCATACATACTCACATTATTCATTTTTATATACAAGTTTCCCTTAAAAAAATAATTTAAGAAGTTGATTTTGTGCACAGAAGGATGTCAGCCTTTTTTAGAACTGGATAATTCACGGCAGAGCTCATTTATCCACACCACTGCCACGACAAGTGTGATGGAACTGGCTGCTAAGAACTGCCTGGGCTGTGATTACCACTGAATCAGTCCCTTAAGAGTCATCACCTGGAGCAAAAAAGTTTCATAAAATGCCTAACACAATTTCAATCTATATTAGCTATTTAGTGGCAGCCAGCAGAACTTCCTGTAAAACACCCATTTACACCCTTTTATCTGTTTGGGAACTGCTTCCCACAACTAAGCCTGAAGCAAGGAGGCTCCTGAGCATTATTAGTGTGTTGTAAGTACACAATTTCACAATTTAATACCTGATTTTTGATTTTCTTCCTTTCTGTTTATTATTGGAGTTTTTTGGGGGGGGGTTTGTTTGTTTTTTTTTTTTTGGTTTGGTTTGGTTTGGTTTAGTTTGTTTGGTTTGGTTTGGTTTGGGGTTTTTTTGTTGGGTTTTGTTGGGGTTTTTTCTTGGTTTTTTTGCCTGTAGCCATAGCCCCATTTCAAGAGTAAATGAAAATACAGCCTATATATTTAATGCTTTGAGTGTAAGTCCATAATGCCTATTACACACCCTCCCTCCTGTCCTGTGTACTGGAACCCTGCAAATAGTAATTTGTGCAACATCCCATTGCAAATTAGTACTTAAGAGATACATCACCTCATCAGTGAAAGTGCTGATCCAGTAAAACTGCTACAAAGTCTTTTTTTAATGTCATTAGTGCTATTAGTGGCTTGTCAAAAGTCATTCAAGGTCATGTGCTGCAACTGTTGGAAGCCAGTGACCTCAGCTGGCAGCTTCTCTGTGTGACTGTAAGGTGGTAAAGCCTAGCCTTCTTTCATGATAATTTCTTAGTGGGTTTTTATTTATTTATTTATTTGTCTGGTTGGTTGGTTGGTTGTTTTTTTTATCGTGAGGTTCTCTGATAAGGCAGAAAGAAAAAGATGAAAGGTGGACGGCTATGGCTTATTATGAGTGTCTTTCTGTTCTTTCCCTCATTAATCAAATACAGAGAGATGCATTTGTCTTTGAAAGTGAAAATCTGCATTAATTTTTTGGCTAGTTCATAATTCAGTTATAATCCAGAAGGAATTAAATGCTTGAAATATGCAATTTAAAAGCTGTAAAGAAATTAAGAATTGACTAGACTGCAAAGAATCTGTTCTAAAATTGTAGACAGGAAATTTTATACTTACCAGAAGAAGGTGTTTGGGTCCTAGCTTCTGAAACAAATAGTTGGAGTCTACAAAATGTGTGAAAAAATAAAATAAAAAATAAATAAATAAAGCATTCAGGGATAATTTTTATTTTCATTGCAAATCTCAGTTATGTTTAACACCATTCTGTGTTGCACACTATGTAATTTATAAAGTCATTTTGTTTGCTCTATAGAAAACCTGGATTTCTTTGTTGCTTTATCATTTTAGATGGGACATTTTGAAATGTTTAAGCACTTACTACTTTGTTTAAGTGTATATTATAGATGTAAATTAATTTCAGTGAGAAATGTAGAGAGAAATTTGGTTCTTATGTGCAGAGGAAGCTCAGATAGTTAAACTTTTGTATAAGAGGAGTAGAAGAAAAATTTGCAGGTTCCAATAGTCTGCCTGGAAAATTTCCACAGGGAATTCTGTGCACCAAAGGACTGAGAAGCTGAGCCATCATTATTTGAATTTTTTTTATTATACTTCTCCATATAACTTAATGTGAGGTAATTTCCTGAAAGGAGGAGCAATATGTTTTTCATTCAGAATTCACTAGCTGGCTGTAATTACCATTTCAGAATGAGCACATTGTGTGCTGTTGATAGTACCTTTAAAATACTTTCTTGTATCTTGAGGTACCATCTATATCTTCGAGGTGTCCCTGCTCATTGCAGGGTGGCATTGGACTACAGGTGACCTTTATAGGTCCCTTCCAACCCAAACTGTTAGAAAAAAAAAAATAAAATCTGATCTGGCACTGTACATTTCAGCATTGGATACACACATCTGAACTTGCTGTATCTGAGATAACGATAGCTATCGGAAGTTCTCAAAACACAGCCATTAAGTCCTCAATAATTTTACCTTTTTTGTAATAAACTGAACTATGTCTTTATCACAGAAAGGGGTGTAGAATTTGCCGGTTAATTTTAGGGCACCAATTTGTTGGTGTCCAGCCTAAGGTATCTTCAAAAAAGTGACATAAGGAAAGTACCACCTTTTACATTTGGGCGGCCCTGAGGATATTTCAAGCTGGGTAACCAGTATTGACAGTCATTTCAGAGAAAGCTGACTCCTGTATCTTCCAAAGTTTTCCTTTGTCTGCTTATTCTCATTTTCACTAAAGCTGAGCTCAATTTGAGAATACTGCTGGGCTAGCAGTAGTTTCTCTTGCCTTGGCTATCACTTTGAGTAGAGTTTTATGATCAAAGGTTCACAGTTTCAGAGAATCAACTTCTTGTCATTGAGAGGAAAAATGTTAATGACTTGAACTCATTGAAATTTACATTATAAAGAGAAACAAGAACAATAGCAATTTAGGTAACTTTTTCTTAAGTGTTAGTGTTCTAAAAAGTACCTGGGAATGCCAGGTAGTTCAGTTGATCAATTGTTAAGTCAACAATCACTTGCTATTTGTTTCATTTTGAAAAGTAGGAGTCCATTCCTGTTGCTCACTTTTTCATATACTCCTTTACTTGACTGTTTTTTGACAGTCTGGAATCAGAAAATGCATTCTGTATTAGAATTTATATAAATATTATTTACAAAAGTGAAACTATAGGCTTTTCTTTGGATGCATTTCAATCTACACTGTCAAAAAGGCAACAAAAATTTACCTGTGGATTCCCACAACTGAAGTTACTACAGATTACGCTGAGCCACATCTTCCTGTGTTTTCTGTAGTGTATAATTTTCTGCTTTCAGCTGGGTTTCTTTAGTTTTGTTTTAGGAGATGCTTTGCAGAAACATCTTCATTCAGAGATAATCTTCAAATTGTCATTCATATTCTTGGCTTAGACTCAAACTACCATTAATTTGTGAGGATGAAATCATGATATCCTATAATTACTGTTACCTTGTAGTCTGGGTTGGTGCTGTGGTTGGGTTGGTGCTTTTTCCAGTAGCAGAAACTGATAACCAATTACATTGGATTTATGACATTATGTTTCTTTACAATTCTGTAGAATTGTCATGCTTTCCTGAGCACTAAGATAAGCAACAAGGAAGAATGCATGTCGTTTCAACATTTCTTGTCCTTATAATATTTACTCAATTTATCTCCCAAGTTAGCCTTGCACTCAGATTAATATGAAGGCACTTCAGCTTTTCAGTTCCTTTTTGGACAGACAGATACATTTTGCTTCTTTTCCCTGAAATATAAATTGAATGGAAAATGGTTAAGCTTCTACTTCTAGGAAAGTTTCTCTCCCAGTCATGAAAGGAGTGGTAGCAGACCATCTCAGCATTGGCTCATTTTCTATTGAGTGCATAACCCCAAACCCCAAACCAAATAACTCCTGCCCACATTAAAAGGATGGAGGGCACTTCAGGGTCTGCAGGCGAAAGGAGGATATGTGGAGGCTCTTGTTAGCCCGTGACGGGGATAGAAGGAGGGATGCATACATACCACATCCTGCCACATTCCTCGCCATGGAATGGCAGGAAAAAGTTCAATTCTTCTCACCCCATGTGTGCATAATCTTCATTCATGTGGATGAGGACTGTATCAGCACAGGGAGAAGAGAGCAGATGCTTTAAGCAGTAAGAGATGCAATTACTTTTCTGACAGCAGTGAAATGGAATTTTTCATGCAGAAAAGGTGTAACGGAGAGCAGGAATTCAAGAAAATGTCTGCTTAAAAGCATATTGTCCAATAAAATTCAGAATTTTCAAGATGCATATGCTGAAATTTGTGCTTGTATATGGCCATGTTTGCTAACATTTTTTTCTATAACTGTATACAGTTTAGGCGTAAATAACCTCACTAAGTTTATAGCTTCTTAGTACTTTCTAAAAGGCACACTAGCTGTTTTCTAAGGTTCTACTAAATACTGTAAAATAGAGGAAAGTAATGGGAAATTAATTACCACTAAAATAATAAAAAATATTTTTGTTACTGAAACATAAACCCATATATTCTTTTATACTATTTTTTAGCCATGAATCCATTCTAAGCAATTTTTTCTTCTAAGTCAGGCAAATATTTCACATTTCTGTGAGTTCAAATTTATTTTTGTTCCTTCAGATTTTCTGAACCATGAAACTTGTACCCCAAAGGATTTTTTCCCAGGAATTTGGAGACACTTATAGGATGTTTTAGAAACATAAAAATACAAATGTTTGGCTGATCTTTAAAAATAGCTATTCTGGTAACTCTGAATTTTTAATTCCATATAGATTTCACACCAATGATCTGTTCCAGAAGAATCTTCCACTGTATGGATTAATATTAAAATTTATTTTAAAAATTGTGAAAAATTACTCTTATTCTGTAATTGATATATCCATACAACTTCTTTACATACAAGTAACAATTTGATTATATCATACAGTAAAGAAAAGCCATCAGCTCAGAAAAATAAAGAGAATTTTTCACTTTAATTGGACAAGTATACAAAACTGATTGAGTCATTTTCATAGTTGAGATATTTTCATAGAAACATGGTTTGGAATGTTCTGATAGAATCATATCTTTCGTTTTGTCATGTATTTCCTTCAGCCCAGCCACATGTGGGCCATTGGGAACACACTCCTGTGCAAGAGACAAGGAAAAAATTGCTACTGGAAAAATGGAGCAATGAACATTATTCTAGGGTAGGGATGTGCTTGTATTTTGGTATTAGCTGTGTAGTTCCAGAATGGTGTCTGCTGCTTAATTTAGACAAGGTTATAGATATCTTTCTATCGCTTCAGCATGGTTATTTGTCTTAGAAGACAAATGAAAGGTGTATTTGGATTAAGTAAATGAGTATGGGATGCAGTGCTTCTGGCCTATGCATTGATCTTAATAAGTACTACAGTACAGACCTTCATGACTTTTGCAGGTGTTTGAATCTAGAGTCAGGACCCTATTTCGTGGCTTTTTTTACCAGGATACTGGTAGGAGTGTTGAAATACACTTTGGAAACAGGCACAATTAAAGGTGTTGTGGGTGAAACGGCCTAAAAACCTGTTTGTACTGCCACTTGCATGCAGACATCAGTTGCTGCTGCAGAAGGGTAGGTCACCACTTGGTCTATAGGTCCAAGGTTGATGCCTCTGAACAATGACATTGGATAACTACATTTCTATGTATCAATAGCACCCTACTAAATATTCTGTCATTGTATTTCAGGCTAAGTGCATCAAATTTTTCTCCAAATCTTTATGAAAAAATAAAAGTTAAATCGTATAAATACTATTTAACTAAGTTAAATTCAGATTTTTCATAATGCTAATAGACATGCCCAGTAATAAACTATTGTTCAAGATAATTTCTGTTTAATTACAGTTGAGTGTTTGCTTATATTGACTGAACTCAAGGGTATTTAAGTGTCTATTGAAAACTTAATATGTGCTCAGCTGTGTTGGGGAATACTGAAGGAAATTGCAGTTACATAGACTGAGGAGGAAACAAAAAGCAATTTCTGTCTAGATGGACAGATACGAAGAAAGAAGAACCACAATCAAAGCATGCTTTAAAAAGCGAGGAATGTGGGCTTAGCAGTCAGAAAACAGTATAAGAAGAATTCAAAAGGCTAGTCTGCAAATTTCTAAGTGGTGATAATGGTTAATTTTACTGAGAAAGGACCAGTTAAAAATGCAATAAAAGACAAGGAAGTAGTGGTGATGTAGGAAAAAAACAGGTTTAATGGATTTGGCAAAAGTGAAGGGATAGAGCAAAATGCAGAAAAGTGAGATCTGAGTCCTGGAAGTCACTTATTTCAGCTGTCGGGACATACAGGCAGGAAGGAATATACAATGAACATATAATGCATGTATGGATTCAGATCTTGCTGAAAGCAAATAGTTAAAAACTAGGACTGACTGGTAAAATTCTCAAGAAGTCTACTGTTCTATTTACCTGCATCAGGACTACATCATTACTGATAAATTTATAAACCTTTTTCCTAAAACCTTCATTAATAGGGGTTCAGGTGTATCTTCAGGAAATCTGGTGCAAAGTTCAGCTGTCTTGGTGTTAAGAAATTTTTTCTTCCTTCTTAGCAAAACCTAAAATTGAAGCTGCTGTAGAAAGAGGATGACTGTAAAAGATATGCAAAGCATGTGCTTCATAGCTGGAGATACTATAAAAAGAATGACAACTTTCACCAGAAATAATACAGCAATGTTTACAAAAGCAAGAGCTAAAACAATAGAGTGTTGTGTTTCCACTAAGGTTCAGAAATTTCCTTGAAATTAGAGGGGAAGAGATAGCCTGTGAAGAATTCTGCTTCCACAGTTATTATTTGAATACTTAAAACCTTTTGTAATACTTTCTTAAAATGTCTTCCCAATTCCTAGTTCGTAGCAATAAACAGAAATTCTAATTTTACCTAATGCAGGGAAGATGCTGACACTAAAAAATCTCTTAAGGCTTTATGCACAGTAGCTTAGTAAAACTTTGATGGAGGAAAGGCATTCTGCATGGATGGCTGAAAACAGAACTGAGACAAAAGAGTTAAATATACATTTAATACACTGCATTTTTACTTTCAACATTTAAATTGACCTTGGCCTCTTTTATCTCACTGCCACTAACACCAGAAAGAAGCAGACCATTAACTGACTAGAAAAGATCAGTCTGTGTGCTGTGGAAAGGTACAAAACATTCTGCAAATAATCAAAGGCAGGCAATTGGAAAAGTGAGAGAAGATAATTTTCTTCACATGTTTCAGGGGTAATGTACAAAAAAAAAATATAAAAAAAACTTTAATCTTTGACATACTTTTGGTTTTCACTTTTGATCCATCTCAAATGAGTAGCGGAGTGACTTTTTAAACTGGAAAGGTGAGGCAAGACTCAGTATGGAAAGGACTGACAGCAACACTTTCCCATGACAGGAGGAAAATCCTGTCCAGAGAGAGGAAGGATAGGAACAGGGAGAGCTGGGAGGCAGGAAGCGACAACTGAAGTGAAAAGTGGGGAAATTGGGAGGTGGTTTTTCTCTCTGTGAGGTTTAGCATGATTTCAGTGGAAAGACAGCACATCTCAATAGTAATTTCTGACAGTTCCACTCTACCCTCCTCCCTCCCCCCAGGCTCTCTTTATAGTGCCATTAATTTTTGTATAACAAATTTCAGCTTCACTAACTCAGAATGGGAGCTAGAATGTAAGACTGCATAATGAGGTGAGTAGT
>WEKY01048379.1:42198-52997 GCA_013390045.1 Picathartes gymnocephalus | reverse complement strand
TCTCTTTTAGTGAAAGTTCCAGGGGCAGGGAGAGAAAAAAAAGAAGCAGCTTGGAATAATTAATCCCTTCTACCAGTTGGAAGACTACTACAATGGTTTGTCCAGGCTCCTGGAGTTATAAAATATGGAGCGTTTGGGATTCAAAGCAGACAACTCTCTGCAGCAAAATTAGCTATTCATCTCCATTCTTCTGTATATAAATGAGCAAACAAGTTACAGCCAAAGTGTCTGTCTGCATAGTCTGCTTAGTAATTCTGAATGCAGGACTTTCCAGTGCACAGACACCCGGAATTAATGTTGAAAATACCCTGGCAGTCAGTTATTACTACGGATAAATATTAAATTGGATGGCAGACTGTACTATAAAAACTGAATCTAGAGAAATGAAATGGCTGTGGTTTTAGCCAGAAAGACATGTCCTCTAAAAGATAAAAAAAAGAATTCTTCAGTAGGTATATATATGCTAATGATTGATCAGAAGAAACTTCAAAGCAGATCGGTCTACAAAGCAAGGAGATCCATCATATAAATCTGAATTTGTTAATACAGCTTATCTTGTATAATTGTATCATTGTGAATGATGCTGCTGGCACAAAGTAACATGGACACTATTTACTAAATATGGTAAAGTGCTGTGCTACATTCAGTACAACTCTGCACTTTTAAAAAGGTAGTATTTGGGGGTTTTGCATGCTAGTAATCTTTCATTAGTACATTATGTGCTTTCATTATGTACATTATGAGCAGAAGGCAACAATGTTGGATACAGTACTTTGTCCTTCCTAATTTTGAACTAGCCTCTGAAAGCTCAGCTTTGGTGCAACTATGCTAAGCAGTGCAGTACATGTTTCCGTGCCAAAAAAGTGAAATCATGGATAAATGACCTGATCTCAGGAAGGAAAATTACCTCCAGCCCCAATTATTTATAGTCTTAGAAGACTATGGAGAAGACTTACTTCATGGTATCAACAAAGGCCATACACAGCAAATGAAGATCCAACACGCTGCTCTCATCGTCACCTGCTCCATACAAACGTTCACACCTCTCAATTGTGCCACGATCAGAGGGACAGTGGTCCTGCAGGAAGGAATGAACTCATGCTGATGAGCTCAGAGCACCATTCCAATGTTTGAATTTAGCTGTGCAGGGGAGGATGGGGCAGACAGCTGCCTTTACCAGTCTGAAGGCCTAGGTAAGGCACACATTGCATTCAGACCCAAGTCTCAATTCACATGGCACGATGTTTTCCAAGCCTGAGCAGCAAGTCTGGTATGCCAGGGATTTGGTGTCCTTGGCTCTAGCAGCAAAGCTCTGAGTCTTTCCAAATTAGGGCTGAGATCTTACTGACTGGGAGCTAGGTCCTCAAGTCGTGGGCAAACACATCCACTTAGGAGACACTGTAAGTCAAGCATTTCTGATTAGCCCATGTCTTCTACTAGTGGAAACTTCTAAAATTATTTTTGTGTCTCTCTGGATATAGCCCAGCAAGCCAGGTTCCTAGTCCAGCCAGCTCCAGAAGCAAAGCTCAGCTTAGCATCAATGGTAACACCAGAAAAACACTCCCCAGCATAGGCCTGACCCCTGAGCAGCTACACAGGAAACCAGACCCCAGATCCAACAGCAACTGCCTGGGGAGCACTGCTGGGGTGTGCTCAGATCCTTATGATCTTAATGTATGCTGTATAGAGGACGACATAACAAGTTCATGCACAGTGGAAGGCATGCTGTTCTTCAGCAAGGCTGTATGGGCTATGCCTATTTATTTAGGCAGCGATTGTATTTTTTTAAGAATGACACTAAAGGAAAGCTTATAGGAACAAAATAATTACTTTGAGTCCCAGTTTGCCTAATAGCAAGTTATTAGAGCAGCTTATGTAGCTGAAAAAAAACAAGTAAGCTTTTAACCAGATCTTGTTGCCCAAAAGCACGGGTTTGGGTTTTTTGGTTTGTTTTGTTTTGGTTTTTTTTCCCCTGAACTATCTCTGTCATCCCAGTAAAACAGATGACAGAGATAGTTCAGGAAAAAAAAAAAAAAATCTCTGCTAACAAGCACTGCCTCAGTTCTATTTCTAGATCTATCACAGTTACAAAGACACTACCAGCACAAATTTATTCACTGTTCTCAGGGAGGGTTTTCTGACTCTTTTTGTAATGTACTGCACAGTGGATGATATACTGTGTATAGGCTTATTTACCTTACCTTATCTTAGATTAAATTCAACCATATATATCAGAACATACCAGTTTGAAAATACTGCTTGGCTGCTCTACTCAGTAAGGCAGGTACAGATCATGATAAATCAGACATGGAAAGTAGACAAAGCTTTCTATGCCCCTCTCTGAAGCTTCTGGACAGATTAAGTTTTTGCACCATTTTGCTTTGCAGCCTGTGGTGCTATCAATGCTTTGGTGACTTTCACACATAAAGAGTCTAAAATGCCACAACCTTGTTCACAGCAACCAAAACCAGACAGCCATTTTCTGGATCTCCTTCTTTAAAAACCTGAGAGGTAACCAGAAGGCATTTTCTGCCTCAATGACAAGGACTAATTGCCATGGAAAAGTCCTGTGATTTTGCTTGTTTATCAAAGATATTGTATAACCAACTAATTGTGAGACTAAATACAGAGTCAACATGTGCTTGCATATCTCAAAGGAAATTTTAAGGCCTTCATAAAGGAATAGTTCATTATAAAAACAAGGTGCCAAAAAAGATACACTGGCACATAAATCAAGCTTGGAAACAAACCCATCCACTGACTCTCTCTGGCATTCAGATGATAAACCTGCTCCTGTCAGCACTGCAGCTCTTACCTGCCAAAGCCTGCCATTGACTGGCATTGCCTTTGCTGATGGCCACAGTGGCTGTGGGCTGCCATGAAATTTTTAACCAATGCGAAGCCTACAGCAGCTTGGTAATAACATTACACTTCATACATTTTGTAAGATTCAATGACAAGATAGTGCACCTTTTCAAATTTACACAGCATATCTTTAAAATATCCTTTACCAAGCTTTGAAGAGAAACAATTCCTTTAACATGGGTTCTCTAGGAAAAAGAAATACTCCTTCGGCAAAAAATAACTTCTGCCAGCTGGATAACTGACAAAAATGCCTATTCATGTACAGTGAAAAATAAAAATGGAACTTTACTAAGATAGAAGTGCTCCCCAAGCACTTCTTCATTTATCATTTCCCAGGTATTTCTCAACAGATAACTGATTTTGTTCTGCAAGTGGACTAGAAGATTCCCAGTATCCCCAACAACCTTATTATGTATTTCCCAGTAATATGCAAGCACTATTGGCCTAGAACATTTCTGTCACTCCAGCAATACCAATAAATTAATTATGCCAGAGGCTGTTCACTGGGTCTGAGACCAAGTAGCACAGAGCAGCCGGTGCCAAAAAGTACTGCACTGTACTTCTCATTGTAGGTATTCTCTTAAACTCCACAACAGAAGGTATGATGTCCAAAAAGTCTTGTAGGGACTACAAGACCCCTACAGCCTATGCTAAATTCCAACCTATCATCACAGTCTATTTCGAAAGTGTTAAGTGGCACATGCACGAGCATGTCAAGGACCATGCTAATAATTCAGCTGATGGCCCTATCAAATTCTTGTCCCTGAAAACATCACACAGTACTGCTGAATTTACAAAGGTTTTTATCCCAATGGTGTCTAAAGCAATATGATCTTTTTGAGAAAGTCTCTAGCATCTTTAGTGCAAATTAATTGATAACAGCAATAAAAATTGTGATAACAGAAGTTTTGGGGTGTTAATTGCATCATTGTCTTGTGTCTCATTCTACAGTCCTTCTTTTGCTGCTGATATACTTCCAAAATCCTTTCTTGCTGCTCTTCACATTCCCTGCCAGATTCAAGCCACGTGAGCTTTGCCTTTCCTGACACCACCCCTGCACAACAGTATCTCTGTTCCTCCTGGGTCACCTGCCTCTGCTTCCAGGCTGCCTGCTTGTTGGGATGGACCTAATTAAACCTTGGAGAAGATCACAGAATCACAGAATAGCCTGGGTTCGAAGGGACTCACAAGGATCATCGAAGTCCAGCTCCTGCCCTGCACAGGACATCCCCAAGAATCACATGATGTGCACGAGAGCATTGTCCAAATGCCTCTTGAACTCTGTCAGGTTTGGTGTGTGACCACTTCCCAGGGAAGCCTGTTCCAGTGCCCAGCCATCCTTTGGGTGAAGAACCTTTTTCTGACATCTAACCTTATTCTGCCCAACACACTTNCCTCTGTGTCCCCTTCGTGAGGAAGCTGCAGAATACTATGAGGTCTTCCCTCAGTCTCCTCTTCTCCAGGCTGAATGACCTAGTGATCCCAGACTGTCCTCCTATGGCTTCCCCTCTAGACACTTCACCATCTCTGTAGCCCTTACACACGCCAATAGCTTTATATCTTTCTTATTGTGCTGCCCAAAACTGTACACAGGATCTGACACAAGGGTGCACCAGCACAGAGTGGAGCATAACAGTGAGCTCCATCAACTGACTCAAGATGCTTCTTGAAGATCAGTCTTGAACTGCTCTTCTTTCCAGAGCCTTGGGATACCATAAGATACCACGTGATTCTTCCAAGCAGATACTGAAACAGGCCAAAGCCTTCTTTCCTGAAGTCTAAGGCTGTGGTTCTGTTTTTTCTTGCAATCCTGTGATCCCTCCTCTCATGCTCCTGAACTCCACCATACCATGGCCATTAGAGCCAAGGTTCCTTCTAATCTTCACCTCCCCAGCTGGCCTTTGTTTTTAGATATGACATCCAGCAAAGCATCTCGTCTCGTTGGCCCCTCGGTCACCTGTGCCACAAAGCTGTTGATTTGCGTTGCACACCAGCAAGTTATGAGTCTGGTTCACATCCCCCCTGAGGACCACTGTGTGTGAACGTGAGGTTACTTCCCCTTGTCGTAAGGTCCCATCTACTTCTTCCTGGTCAGGTGGCTGTGCTGGTTTGAGCTGGGGTAGAGATAATTTCCTTCATAGTGGCTAGTATGGGGCTACGTTTTGGATTTATGCTGAGCACAGAGTCGATAATATAGAAATTTATTTTTTTTTTTTCTTAGTGATACTTACACAGAGCCAAGGCCTGTTCTGCTTTTCCTACTGCCATGCTGTGGAGGAATTTGGTGATGCATGGGAGACTGGGAGGAGACATAGCCAGGACAGGTGACCCAAACTGACCAAAGGGATATTCCAGACCATCTGACATCATGCTCAGTATATAAAGTGGGGAGAAGAAAGAGAAAGGGGGGGACATTTGGAGTGTGATGGCTCCTGGAGATGGCTGAACACCTGCCTGCCCATCGGAAGCATTGAATTCCTCCTTGTTTTACTTCGCTTGTGTGTGGCTTTTGCTTTCCCTATTAAACTGTCTTTATTTAATCTCACAGGATTTCTATCTTTTACTCTTCCAATTCTCTCCCCGATCCCGCTGGTGAGGCAGTGACCAAGCAGTTGCCTGGAGCTTGGCTGCTGGCTGGGGCTAAACCATGAGAGTGGCCTAGGTCAGACTCCCAACAGCATCACCCATGTTGGTTTACCTGCCAGTCCTGACCTATACAAACTGATCTGGTCATCTCCCATCCCCACAGCAGAGCTCTTTGCTTCCCAGCTGCTGTTTCACATAAAAGATGATTCCTCTTCCTTGCCTGCCCAGCATGGCCTTCCCACAGATCCAGTAACGCTCAATTTCTAAATACAACCTTACTGCAAATGCAAAACATTATAGTATCTAATAACATTTTCATCTCTAATCTTAGATAAACATTTTTAAAATCACTTGCATTACTCTGTATACACCAAATTACACAGGCTAAAGTACTTTCAGAAAATAAACCAAACTGAATGGAACAAATCCCATAATACAGGTAAAATACACAGCAGTGTATGAGTAAACCACTACTGCTTATTATAGACCAAACAAGGAATTGTACAAGTTAGTTTTATAGTTAACTACCTCAAAGAAAGTCTTTGCTTTCTGTATACATACATGTATGTATATGAACATAAATCACATGGAGGATATACAACTTATTTCCCCAACATTATATAGTCCAAGGAAAGACATGATAAGGGCAACAAAAAGTAATGGTGTATATTAGCCATTAGCTATATAACTGGGCCCAAAATAAATAAAAAAACCCCAACAAACCAACAATTATTACTATTATCCATGTTCACAATCTAAGCTATGCTTGACCATAGAGCAAGATTTTTCAGTCTAGCAATGAGTGCTTCTTTTCTAAGGATAAATCCTAAATGCTTCACATATTCACAACCTCTGAACCACCCTTTTTAAGGCTTATAGCACACATGCAAAATTAGCGTCTACTTTAAAAAAATACTTTGTCAAATGTGGAAACGAAAGAAATAATAGAGTGGGGTAAAAGAGACTTCTATGACATTAATTATGAAAAAAATGTTTTAAGTGATCTTGCAAAAGAAATTAAAATTAAGATATTTAATGCAACTCAGTTGAAGGTTTATTAAAATAAAGTAGGGTCTGTTGCAGGGCAGTTAATTTTTATAACTTTGTTAGCTATTTCAGACTCCCTTCTTGCCTTCAGTCTAGAAGGTGGGGGTTGTTCCACTTCACTGAATGGAAAAATAATTATTTAATCTCCAAAGACAGCTTTCAAAGAAATATGTCGAAGATCAAGTGGTTATTTTGTAGCAGAGCAGGTTTCTGTAGAGGTTAGAACAGATCTCATTGCATCTTCACATTAGCTACATGCGCACAATACCAATTTTTCCCGATTCGTTACTATCCATAAAGAAAGCGGCACAGCTGCTCTCTGCCTGCTAGTATTTCCAGTAAGAGAGTATAAAAGAAAGGACAACTGGGATCCAATACCCTCAGCTCCTCCACAAAGCCAAAGTCCTGAAAAGCAGTGAGCCAGTCCTGCTTTAACTGCTGTAGGGTTTGGTACAGGCTTTTTACTTGCTGAAGTAAAAAACTCAAAATCATCAGAGGAGTGAAGTATCTGGGACTCAAACTGGGCTCACTCCTGCCCAGGTGAAGCAGTCTCTGACTTGAAAAAGACCTCAGCTTTTTCCTCAGCTTCCCAGGGTCCAGGCATCCAGCAACCTCCCAAGCACTGGAGAATGACTGTTACCCGCTCAGCATAAGGCTGCACGGTAAAGTCCATCAGTTAAATCTCATCAAAACTTTACCCACAGGCAAGCTGAAGCAAGGCCAAATGAGTCATCTGACAAGTGTCATACTTGGTCCATGCTCTGCTTCAGTGAGCATTTAATTCACATTTATGCAACATGAAGCTGTATCATTGTGGCCAGGAATACCAAGTGCTGGATAATGTTGTGCAGGCAACAGGAATCAGGAGCTTATCTCACCACGTAGATGACAAAACTGACCAACACAAAGGCGTGAATCACTTTGAAAAGCAACTGCAGTTTCTAATCTTCAGGCAGTTTTGTGAATCTAGCTTTGAATAGGCCATTTTGTGTAGAGAAATGTGAATTACTGAAGAAGTGGTGTACTTTTTGCTCTAGTCAGGAAACAACCAGGAAGAGAAGAAACAGTCACACACATTACATTTTATTTGATCCAAAATAGCAACCAAGCTGAAAAAAACAATTATTCACAGAATAAAGCTGTAAGTTCTCATAGAATCACAAAAACATTTAGGTTGGAAAAGGCCTTTAAAATCACTGAGGCAAATCATTAACCAAGCACTGCGAAGTCCAACACTAAACTATGTCCCTAAGTGCCACATCTACATGTCTTTTGAATACTTCCACGGCTGGTTACAAAATCACTTCCCTGGGCAGTCTGTTCCAGTGCTTGACAGTGCTTTCTATGATAAGCTTCCCCTAGCACAACTTTGAGGCCACTTCCTCTCACCCTGTCACCTGGCAGAAGAGACTGACCCCAGTCTGGGTAGAACCTCCTTTCAGATGGTTGTAGAGAGCAATCAGATCCCACCTCAGCCTCCTTTTTTTCCAGGCTAAACAACCCCAGCTCCCTTAGCTGCTTCTCATGAGTCTTCTGTTCCAGACCTTTCACCAGTTCCGTTGCCCTTCTCTGGACTTGTTCCAGCACCTTGAAGTCTTTCCTCTAGGGAGGGGCCCAAAACTGAACACAAGATTTGAGATGTGGCCTCACCAGTGCCGAGCACAGCGGGATGATCACCCCCCTAGTCCTGCACGCCAGGAGTACAAGATGGAGGTTGTTAACTGCAACAAAATATAAGAGATTCTCCCATGCAGAAAAGACTACTACATCCCTAGAGAGTATTTCCATCAGAAGATAGGTCAGGCTGAAAATCTGAGTCCATCACTAAGGACAACTATCTATAAAAGTGAATACTCGAGTAGTGAGCTGTGAGAATCTATACAGCTTTCAGCCAGTGTGCTTGGGTGCCATGGGAAGCCCAGCTGCTGCACTGCAGAGCACAGCACAGCACAGGTTTAACCTGCCCCACCTCACACCAGCCAAGACTTGAGACTGCCATAGCAAGATCTGTACTGGTACCCATGCCAGCTCAGTTAAGAGTGACTGGAGTGCATTGATCACAAGATTCACAGCAACTATCACTGACTGCAGTGCAGGGAGAACTCTGGTTTTTGACTAGGCCTTTTTTCTTCCAGAGTCACAACTGAGACCCTGATCCAGAAAAATGACCCTATAATGCACTTATCTAAGAGAAATGCATCAAGGTCTCCAAAATGAACTCAGTAGGCCTCATTAAGCAAGGTAGATGCTCAATTATTTGCGGTTTGGGTTCTTCTGTGGGGCTGACAGGACATCCGTTCACATCCATAAATGTTTATGTGTGGATGATTGAAGAAAAAAGCCAGAAAAGCTACAGACAACCAGCGTCCCATTCACAAAAGCCCAAAGCACACTTTGACTAATATCTCTAATGAAAAACTAAATACTGAAATGCCTCCAAGATAGCTATGGACAAACACCACAATATCAAACCTTTTTCTACACTTACTCAAACTGGGTAAGGATATTTTTGAGCTCAAGTAACTGACAAAACAATGAAAGCACAGAGAAGAAAAGATGTGAATAAAGAGAAAAAGAACTGTTATTCTAAGACTCATGAAACACTGCAATAGAGCAACTCATGGGAGAATCAATAAAATATAAAAAGCGCTTTTGTGTCATTTCTGTTGGTGTAAATCAGTGAGACTCTGCTGACATTAATGAAGCCATCCTCACTTATGGCAGAGAACCCATCTCTTCATTTCCTATGATGACAACTAATGCCTAAATTCCACAGCAGATTTTGTAGAATTATATTATTAAAGGTCTACAGTAACACAGAACACAAGTGTAGTCTGTGCAGGAGAGCTGTATTATATTCATCTTGACAGTGGCAATGATATACATAATTAAAATACTAATAACACCTCTGTGAAAGGCAGCAACACAGCATGAAATGAATACTTTAGAACTAACTACTAGCAGTCACATTTCAGGACAACTAAATAGTATAATTTTGTAAGACAAATTTTGATTCAGTTAGCAAGAACTGCAATACTTAACTCATGTCACTCCTGAAATTTAAAAATGTTTTAATAATGTAAACAATATATATATATACATATAACACATGACTAAGTGTTTCGGGCATTTGACAAAATAAAATATTAACATTCATGTTGCAGACCTAATGCTCCTATCCATTTGACAGGCATAAATACAGAGAATTCATATGCAAAAAATTTTTAATAAAACCGGCAGGACAACAGCAAGGCTTCTTACAGGTCATAACCGGATCATGAGTCAGTGCCACCGTCTTGCAAAAAAATTACAGATGTCATTTGTTACCTACCCTGTCCTCCATCCTTCCTGCTCCCATATCCTTGTCAGACCAATTCTTCTCTGCCTAATCCTTCTCCTCTCATGGTTTCTAATAACTATCCCATTGAACTGAGTTAAACTAAGTCCTGCCACTTACACTAGTTCCTCCTCAAATTATGTTGTCCATATTTTTACCCAGCTTTGCCTTCAGCTCTCCATTCTGATGCCCACCAGCCACTATCCACATACTTCTTTTTAGCCATGTGATTTTTGGACACACTGCATGAGCACTACTGCTCCTTTGAGTTTCTAGCAATTTCCAAAATTTTCAGAAGGCTCTTAACATGGGAGAACTTCACAGCAACAACAGAAATTACATCCCTGGTTGCAAGGGGATGCGTGGGCCATGTTTCAAATATCTATCTCAAACACTAGGAACCAAGCTTTGCAATGCACTTTGGCAAAACAACTGTTTCTCCAGGAAAGGGAAGATATTTTTCAAAATACCAATTAGGTCTGAGAAAAGATATGGACGAAGAACTTTTCACCTCAGTCAAGGAAAGCATGTAAAGTTACAAATAGATAAAAAGGGTCTGCTGATGAAAAGTATTCAGGAGCCCTTGTAAAAGGTATGAGATCTCAATAAAGAACTTGATAATTTCATTCAAGTTTCTCCAAGATTTTGTAACGCCCATAGAGCAGTATAGCTTTTTATAAGTCTACAGTATCTGGCTTGGACAACAATCTTCATTTACTGCAGAGAAAGCACATATAAATAAAAATATTAAAGTTCCTGAAGTACTGTTAGAAAGAATTAAAATACAATAGTTGTAGAATCCAAACATCACTGAAAAATGGAGAGCAAAACCCTTGTTCTAACTTGTGATATATTGCGCCTCCTTTTCTTTCCCACAGGTTGATTGACAGAATTTGGAATTGACAGTTCTTGGGACTATGCAGTAAACACAGCAACTTCTGTTTTCACAATGGATCATTTTTCT
>WEKY01048379.1:1697-42190 GCA_013390045.1 Picathartes gymnocephalus | reverse complement strand
TTTTTTTTTTTTTTTGATGCATACAAAGATTAAGGTGCAGCTAATCAACCAAGAAAAACCAGAAAGCGCATCAAGAGAAACAGCCAGCTGTAACACACAGCAGAGTGAGAAGCACAAGTGACAGAGAGCACAGGGAGGGCTGGCTGGGTGTCATGGGCAGGTGAGGGGGACCCATGTGGAAGACCACCATGTTTTAGAGGACCCCAGCCAATCCTTGGGGAACTGAACTTGCCAAGTCAACAGTGCCAAGGGGAATGTATTGGTCTTACTATGTAAAGCTAATGGCATCTAGGTGATGGTTCACAAACACCAAAGTTAGATGCAGATGTTATGGAAGTGGAACCAGTGGGGAAAAGTAATCTGGAATGTGGCTCTGGAGAGACCAGAGACCAGGGTCTGCTGCGGGGAAGACCACAGGTGGATCAGCTACTGGTGGAACCCACTTCTGCACAAACATGGGGAGGCTGTGTGTGCACGGGTGTGCATGACCCAACAGCAAGCACCCAAAATACAACGTCCAATTGCTGATGTGTAAGAACAGGATCAAGTGTTTGTACTGCTCTTGTTCATGGGTGGGCTGTTTGTGTTGATGTGGTGCCTGCAGAGGCACTGGCTGCCTTTGTGCATGATCCTGGTGGTCATCTGTGCCACTCCCAAGCGTGTTTGCATGCATTCATGGGGACTGCATGCTCACCCTCGTGGGGAGCTGGACCAGGGGACAGGGGACTGCAGCAGCCTGGTGCTATCAGACCAGGATGGGAGGAATCCCTTCTGATCTAGATGGCCACCAATTTGTCCTCTCTTAAAACATTTTCTGCATTTGACTAGCATTACTTTAGTTGTTCTACTTTAATTGAAACAGTAACATATATATGTCTGAGAACTCATAAAGAGCATTTAGCATTCTATAGATTAGGATAAGGAAGGAAAGATACATGTGACCAGTCAGAAAGAAGGTCTGATGAAGCATGTAAAATATCCACCAGAACATTCTGGACATATGTAGCCAGTTGCTTTACTTCAGTGCCAACATTTGTTTGACACTATTTTATATCTATATTTCCTTGTATTGGGTAGTTATGGTAGGTACTGTAGGGTCTGTGCTGCAACACTGCAAATCGTTGATAGCCTGTTCAAGCAAACTGTTGTCTCTACCTGCCAGGAAAAGTGTGCTATTGATACTGAACACTGAAAATAAAAGCCGGTCTTTAAAACAAACTATAAAGCCATCAAACCCAAAAACTAACAACCTGTGTGAAGGTAACTTGTAGACTAAGGAAGTTGATTATTACACAGATTGTCTGAACTATGGAGGCTTTGGCAACTTGTACCATATCCATGTCAAATGAATTCAAATTGTTGGGTTTTGTTGCTCTGAAGAGCTGTCTAACTAGCACACTTCTAAAGCACTACCATTTATGTTGCTGGCAGCAAAAGTCTGCCCACTCAAAAATACCACACATATTACCACAGTTATGCAGAAGTTCACATGAGCAAAAGGATTCCCTAAATGCTGTTACAAAAAAATTATATCAGATAGTAGCAATTGCTTTTTTAGATAGGTGGGCAGAAGAGGACAACCAACATATCCTAATGAGATTAATAACTGATCCTGGTTGTTATCAGAAAACAGTATAAAACTCAAAACTTCCAGCAAGTACTTTAACTTGTCCTTATATTTGCAGACTACTTCCATGTTTTATCCTTTAATAAGATTGATGATAATGCCTGTTTTCCAGAAAAAGAAAAACATTTTGCTGATACTATGTATAAACACTTCAGGAAAAATTATTTCCTCTCCTATCTTTCAACAAAAGCATTTTTTAAAATAGACTTATTCATCATTCCATGACAGCATTTGGAAAAGAGCATTTATCCAGTTTTCCAAAAGCCTGGTCAAATGATATCATCGCCCTGAATATCATCCCATTCAAGTATTTTTATTACCCATATGGTAGCTTTAACCACTGATTTTTATTCCACTTTTTATGTGGCAATCTAATTTGCCTTGAGTAATCTAACAGAGATAATTAAATATTTTTCATTAATATTTGCAAAAGGTTCTAAGGGCATATAGTGGATTAAGTCTGTTTTGCAAATGTGTTGCTTAGATTTCATGTTCTACATGCTAAAGAAAGAAGTAAAGTGTCACTTGACTCACAGGAAAACAGGAATGGGAATGATCTAGTTTGCCACCATCTCCAATCCCTTGCTGTTCAACCTATCATATAAACTGTGTCCTATATACTACTTTAAATATCAGTGTAAATACATTTTGGATTACTCAACCCAGTGCTCTGACTGCAAACTTGGAAATTAACTCTATTGCCCTAATCTTTAAGGGTCTTCTCACTTGCCATTTGAATGCACCTTTGGGTCTTTTGCCACAAATTACTTTGTGTTTTAAACATTTCTTGCTTCTTCCTGGTGTTTATTCCCTCTTGATCTTAATTTTGCTGTATTAGACAAATCTATGTGTTCTTGTCTCCCCTAATTTTTTCCCTCACCAAAACCATCCTAACAGTAGTTTCTGCATTTGTTAAAGTTTGAATCCCCCCTCTCAACCATGTCTAGTTGCAATAAATAATACTTCCCTCTCTCCACAACAGCATTTTCCACTGACATACCTAAATTATGAAACTTGGATGTCTCTCAGCAAATCAGCTAATAAATCAAGATTCCTCTCCTCAGTCATTTGAACACTTACTTTTAGATCATTCGGAAGTTTTTGTGACTAATACTTAATCACATCTTCGAATTTTACTGTGTTTGTGTTCTTTACAGATCCTCCATTCCTTTTATATGGATAAAGAGCCACTGTAAGGACTAATTCATGCTACACTTTTGCAAACCTCACTACAGCTCTCTAGCTTCTGCTTTTTAAGAAGTTCTCAGTGTTGGTCAGTCCTTTTCACCTTTCCTTACACATCTGTTGCTTTTTTTGCGATGTATTTATGGATGTGGTTATTCAGCTAATTATGCCTCTCATATCAGTTTTCAGGTGTATGCATATCATCATCATAAGATTTGAGACTTTAGAAACTAGACTATAAATCCAGATGATTAAAAATGTCTTCTTTAAATATGTGACATACTTATCACAATTCTTAGCATCATCAAGTGCAGGAGATGTATGTACGTGTGTATATACACACATACATGTCTCTCATACTCACACACTTCTCTACACCATCATGCTGAATCTTGAAACTGGTACTGGAATAAACCACTCCTGGCTTCCGCTGCCTCTCTCTCCTCTTCCTACAAATTTTTTCCCTGAGAATCCTCCTCGGTCTCATATATACCCACATTTAGCTGTCCAGTAAAAACAGTGCTTTTCAGATTTACTGAAAGCATTAGGCTTTCTATAATGCAGCCAATAGACCACTTGCAAGTGCTGTCTTGCAAAGCTATCTCAAAATAATTTTAGAGTAGCAAACTCAGGTGCCAGTAGTAACTTAGCTGTTGTAGCAGAAAGATCACTCCGAGTTGTAAAACCTGCTTGAGAACCCAAATAAATTTTCAGACAGTTCATGCCAACCTTTATGATAGCCTAGGAATGGCAGACAATCCAAGGAACTTAAAAGCTCATTAGGGAGTAAGACACTAATTGATTGGTCAGTGCAAACATGTAAGTTTTACTCTTCCATGCAGCAGAAGCATAGAGCATTTGTGCTGTATTCTATGAAAATCTAGCCAAACACTTGACAGAAAATCACTTTTCCTATCATTAATATTTACATTAAAACTTCATTGTGACTTTCAAATATGGCACAACATTAGTCTGGCAAGATGTGAACCACTTAGCTTTTTAATTTGTCACTGAATGGTATTTATGAAAAAATTCACATTCAGTTCTTAAGCTCTGACAGAGATTTGGGGAGGAGAGGGTGACAGTAAATCCCTCCTTAAAAAATTCACTTAATCTTTTCATGTTTTAGCTTTGCAACACATAATGAGAAAAAAGTCAATGTCTTGCTAGCATCTGCTAATTAAAATGAAACCACCTATTATTACATGAGGATCCCAATTTTATGTGGCAGACTTCCTGTGCTCCTGTAGTATAAACAAACGAACAAAAAAAACCAAACCCAAACCAAACCTACCAAATAAAAAACCCAAAACAAAAACAAACAAAAACAACCCCAAACACAAGCAAACAAACAAATATCCAGTGACCAAAAACCAAAACTTTTTGAACAAATTTCTCTGGAGGTTCAGCTGATCAATTCTTTAAATATGAGCTCAAAGTCAAAGAACAGCACCATTAAGCTGACTGCTGCCTGGCTAACTGTTTCACACTGCCAAATCTTGAGCATGGGCAGTCATGACATCCTTTCTTTCTAAGGCTGTCTGGGATATGCCAGCTCACTTTGAGTACAGTTTGCTGGAAAAGAAGCTTATGGAAAAAATCAAGCCATCCAAACAAACTTCCCCCTCCAAACAGCTCTACATGAAGCCCTGTCCTGTCACTCTCCCTTGCAGCATCCAGGCTTTCAGCACAGGGCTCAATTTCCTATGCAAGTCACAGAGGCAAGGCTGAGAAACCAGCTGTGCATCTATTACACATTATGTTCAGGTGATAGGGTTCCTCCTCCAGGAACAGTGCTCCTGAAGGCTCATGCCATGAAAGCAGCTGTTTCTATGATCTGCCCATTAGCTTGCACTTGCATTAATTAATTCTAGTCAGGGAAACTAACAGGACTGTCTCAAATGGAGCTTGAGGATACTGGTGTTGGGATTTCTCTTACCAGGCACTGCTCAAAGCCTTTTGGAAACTTCTGGATAGTCGCAGTGTGACACTCTGGGGAACCAAATCTCTTTCAAGACATAGCCACATTTTAGGCCTGTGTGTGAAGGCACTGAAACCCCTATTTTTTCATATGTATATTTTAACTAAAAAGATTCCCGATTGGAAAGTTGCAACTTGTCATCGTGCAACACCAATGCTATGCTCTTACAGTTTGCATCTGAGAGGTAGATCATTAGCTCATACTTCCATGGGACACTGTTAAAAGGGTGGAACCGCATCTTCATTGGATGCTGGCAACAGGAATCGTGCAACCAAACCTCTAAATGTCATTACTATGAGCTGCCAGAATCAGCCCCTCGTAGTCCAACCCAAAATGTCTTTTATCAGTATGGCTTTTTGCCAAGTCTCTTCTGTCCAGCTCAAGGCACTGACTGGATTAAACAAAACCAAAAAACATGGCAGCAAGAAGAAGACACTGCATGAAAGAGGTTATAAGCAGGAACAGAAATATGAAGTATCTCTTTCGACCCCAGGTAAAACTGCTGTTCCCACCTGGTCAAGCCCAGGAACTGCATTATCTTAATACAACACTCCTCAGAAACCGTCTCTTTATCTTTGAAGTTTAAGACACCTCCTCCATATACCCCTGACTTTCTGGTTTTTCCTTAAGTTTCATCAATGTTTCTGTACTACTTCCTCCTACATTTGCTGGATGTTTATGCCAGGAGCTAACTTTAACATGGGCTTCTGCTTTTTTTAAATGGCTAAAGAGTGCAGCCATAAACAGACACAGTACACTCATTCCTACCAAATGTGCTTTGTATTCATCTCTTCCTTTAGGAACATACCAGTTGACTTTTAGATATATATGCCATATTTATTATGATTTTTTAACAAACTTTTTTCATCCCAAGATGCTAAGAAAAAAAATTGCATCTCGACATGCAAGGAAGGACATTCTAAGATAAAGCTGACAAAGCTGAGTGTCAGATGCCTAGGACAATTGAAGCAATGTCTCTTCATAAGAGCACAGCTAAAGAAACCTGTCTCTTTACACAGAGAGACCTAAGCTTAGGCTTAAAATGAACAAGGAACCAAAGACATCCAAGCCTGTATAGACTCCCATAATCAAAAGCAGACAATAGCCTGACAGGTTAGGTAAATTCTAATTCTGACTAAAGAGGTGCAGTTGTGGGTCCATCTGCAACCTGGTCTCATAAAATGTTTTCCAAGTGTTTTATTTACTATGCAAGAGTGAGAAGTCCATCCTACCACAAAGAATGAGAACAGCACAATTCCAAGACCAACCTCAAACTAGTAAGCACTAGTGGTGGGAAGCATACACCTCTCATATCAACATATAGTGAGCTCAAAATACTGAAAGAATATTCAGAATGCAGAAGCACTGCAGAGTTTACATCTGCCTAATACAGGATGAAGAGCTACAGGATGCATTGTTTGCACATTGCGGGCTCACTTCCACTTCCCACAGTTCGACAGAAAAGCAACTCTCCTATCAAGACAGGCTGGGAGACATGGGATTGTTAAATCTGGAGAAGAGAAGGCTCCAAGGAGATGTTAGAGCAGCCTTCCAGTACCTAAAGGGGCCCTATGGGAGAGCTGGAGAAAGAAGTTTTACAAGGGCCTTCAATGACAGGACAAGGACCAATGGTTTTAATCTGAAAGAGGTTAGATTTAGATCAGATATTAGGAAAAAATTCCTTGCTCTGAGGGTGGTGAGGCACTGGAAGACACAGGTTGCCCAAAGAGATTGTGGATGCCCCACTGATGGAAGTTTTCAAGGCCAGGCTGGATGCAGCACTGAGCAACAGGCTCTAGTGAAAGCTGTCCCTGTGCACAGCAGGTGGGTTGGAACTGAGTGATCTTTAAGGTTCCTTCCACATCATTCTATATCCCTAGGAACCAAACCAAAAGCCAATCTGAGAAAAGAAAAGCAAACCAACCCTAAGCCACACCACTGAAAGCTGAAAACTATACATGCCAGCAGATGTGCATTTCCAGTAGTTTTCATAAATACACATGAAAAAAGCTATGAATAGAGTCGGAGAGAATCAGAAAGATGTTAGGATTGATTAAGGCATCATCCTATGTCTTCACTGAATATCAGTGTGTCTATCTGCACTATAACTTTAGAAGTACATTTCTCATTAAAAATATTACTTGATAGCAGAGCTGCAAATAACCTTCTGCTAAGTGAACCTAAGATCGCTTAAAAATTAAAAGAAAAATGGTGTTATTTTGCTACTAAATTTTTTAAACTATGGCAAGATTTTTCCATGCTCTTTGTATCCTAAATAATATGCCTATCCAGGTTTTAATTATGAAATGCTAAATAAATCCCATGAGCAAACACTTATTTGTATCTGTCTGCTAAGTTCCTACTTGTAATTCCAGCTAATTACTTCCCCTGTCAGGAAAATACTGTCTGAAGTCCCAAGATGCCACAGAAGTAGCTCAATTGCTTTCATTTTATGTCTCCCAGTGTTCTATACAGAAAATGTAAATTCATTTGTCTACTGCTGGAAGAGCCAGAAATTTGAAATAATCTCTGCACTGTCAGCAGGTCTTTACCTTATGAGCTTAATCCCTGTTACCATGGAGATATTTAATTGGGCAGTGACACAGTTTGATTGGTTTATTTTAAATTGAAGTTCTTCTGTGGAATGGTCCAGGATTCCAGCGAACTTGAGATAAACGGCTTTCAAAATATTGCAGTGAGTCATAATGTTGTCAGTGACTAGATTAATTTAAGTTGAACTATTTCTTTACCTGAATCTTATACATATATAACAACATACAAAATATGAGGATTCTTAGAATTATATTTGGGAGCTGAGAATTTGGAGTATAATTAGGCAGTATTTTATTGTAAGAAGGGCAATTAAAAACTAAATGAGAATTAAAATTCAGTAACCTTTTGGTAGTATCATCTTGTCTTGCTAAAACAAATTATCTTCCTCTTCTACAATATCAATCCAGACGAGAACCTTTCACAGGAGGCTTATACTTGATTTTCTTTACAGAAAACGGTAAATATATTAACATGAGAGAAATTAATTGAACAGGATGAATTAGGCTTCCCAAGTGGTGGCTTTCATATACATCAGCATGCAGTTCTTTAGTATATGAATGTCTGCTGGAAATACGCTATTTCCTGGCATGGCATAACACATTAGGTAACTCATTTTAAATTCTGTACATATACCATGATGAACTGGTAAACTTCAACTGTGCTATTTAAACAGCAGCAATACAGTGTGCTAATTCCCATACTTTTTTTTTTTTTTTCAGCTCTATAACCCAGCTCCAGCACATTTTTTTCTCAATGTCGTAACTGAAGCTCTAGGGGAAGTTTTCACCTAGCCTTTGCTGTGAAAGGTCTCAGTTCCATCACCGAGTATCAGACAGCTTTGCCTTATTTAATTTTTCAAGCTCTTGACCACTAAGGCCCCATATACATGCTGCAGAAACGCCTTTTAGGTGTTACTAGGGCTGTATTCCCCTCTTTATTTTTACATAGCCTGGTTTTATTTCATATGCAGTCTGTGTTTGCATCATCTGGGATAGCAGCATGTGACCCAAGATAAGACTTAGCTTCTTACAAACCACTTCCACTCTTCCAGCCTCTTGCATGTCTTTGCAGAACCAGAACTTGACACTTTTAATCTCAGTTCTGTAGGGACCACACTGTTTTACAAGAGAGATGCTTGAAAAAGCAGACTCCAACTGGGTCTATCATTCTCACACAAACTGTTTACAAGAATTAATTTGTTTTACATTCCCAGGAAGGGTATCTTGGTGTACCAAAGCAATGTTTCTACAAAAGCATTTACATGCTGCAATTTACAGATGAGATGCTGTTATTCCATATGAAACACCTACATACAACTCCAGCAATACTGAGGATTTAATCTTTGCACCTCTCTGTGTTAATGTACTCTGTGATACTGGGTTAGAGTACTTTGATTTTTCTTTTTTTTTCTATACAGGTTCTGCTCCAGAAGTGTTATTCCTTCCTAATCCACCTTCAAACACACAAGAGTAATAGTGTTCAGGATGCAATACTTCTCTGAATTTCATGGTGACCCCATCCAGTTGGTGTTTGGAGAAAACACAGAGGACTAGCTCAGAAACATCGGATTTGCTGTAGCAGAGGTCCACAGTATGATTCCCTATACTCCACTTAGGTATAATTACATCCAGGCAGCCTAAGGCAAATGACTGAGCAAACGCTTCTTCTGTTCTGAGGAGTCTCACTCGCATTCACGCCTTCTTGTGTAACCCCCCTCACCTTTCCAGTGTGAGAAATACTCTTGGTTCAGCCAGTGAGGGTTCTATGTGTGTGCAGGGAGGACTCAAAAACTGCAAGCCAGAAGAGAGGGAGGAAGCCACGCTGCTGTGACTAGCTCCTGAGTTACAGCACACTCACCAGGTTAGCTGCAGCTGCCTTACAATGCAATGAACTCCCCATTTTTCCATGCTCTAGTTAAAATAAAACAACCCCACAAACCATCATCTCCGTGCTGTCATACCCTCCATTATAACAACGATTTATCCCAGCCAGTATTAACACCACTTTGTCTGTCATATTTATGACTGCCATATTTACAGCTAGAGCAACATCTCTCTGTGAAGGAAGGACAATTGTTAAATCATCCTCTCTTTTCAGGAGGTTGAGCTGATTTAGCAATTCTTTCTTTTTCACCATACCTGAGCAGTCTCTAGGCAAACCACTGACATAAACAGGTTGCTATATAATTTTCCTTCTTCTCCTTTCTAATTATTCAGGTTTGCTTTAAACAGTCACTTGCATTTGTGTATCCCTGATGCTGCTCATCTCTTCTAGATCCACTCCCCCTTCCACCATATGATCCTGTCCTTGAGTAGGTCAAACCCTTAGCAACAGAAAGTAAATTTGTATGCAGTCTGAAAGAAGCAGAGTAGCACTCTTTCTCTGATAGCACACTATTCATATCAACCATCCATATTAGTGACAAGGGAATTTAAGAATAAAAACATAAAAGAGATAGAAAAAAATCAAGAATTGCCATACCAATCAGACCTGTTGTCCGCCTGGTTCAGTATTCTTTCTCTGACAGCACTCAGTCCCTGCTTCAGAGGAAGGTGCAAGAAACCTTGTAATTATAGAATAACCTGATTAATACAGGAAGTTTCGTCCTAGCCCTAGGCAGTCAGCAGCTGACTCACCCGCTTGTCTGAAACATAAGATTTTATATCTGCTCTAATTTTTTTTTAATCCTATGTAATTTAATAGTGAAAGTCTTATTACAAATGTACTTTACAAATGTACATTTGAATCCTATGAAGCATTTTAGGCTTTACTGTAACCTGTAGCTGAGAGTTCTATTTGCTAATTATATAGGTTGTACTATTTTTATCACTGTTAAACTGCCTGCCATTCAATCTCATTGGATGTCCCTTTTAGGGACTCGGGAAAAAGTGGGCCAGAGAGTGTGATTCCAGTGCCTTTTTTCCCCTTGGCAGCTCACCTGGGAGCAGAGATGCCAGAAGAGGTGCAGGCAGTCAGCCTTTGGCTTGAGGCACTAAACTGGCACACGAGCTGCCTCTGCTCACAGCCCTCACCTGAAGGAAAGGTGCCCGGCACAAGTGATGAGGGCCCTCATGAACAGGGCAGCAGCAGCTGTGCTGCTCATATTTTTGTGAATACCACATAAATCCCCTGTGAATCCAGGCAACATTGTTTCTGTGTTTAGAGATGAAAGAATGCAACGTGCTCAATAAAGTGCTATATAACATCACACCTACAGGGCAGAAGGAGGCTCCTGTGACTTGAAACTTCCATTATGGCCTTATATACAATGGTAGTTTTAAGGTAAAATAACAGCATCCTTTTCAAAACCCAGGAAGATGAACAACACAGTAACAACAATCAAGGCTTTCACTGTATTTTACTTATATCTGTTGATGGTTTTCAGAACCTTCCAACAGAGCAAACACCTACAGAACACACGTAACAAGCAGGCTGGGGTAGGCTAGACATAACAAAATAAAATAATAATTTAAAAATTTGCTGAATGATCTAATCATCTTCTGTGCTTATTTACTTTGAAGTAAACTGATTAGCAGGCTGTGAGCCTCAGTTTTGCATCTGGTATAAATTAGTGGTCCTTAATAAGCAGGATGCTTGATTGATAGGCCATTAATATCATCAATGATTGTGTTGTGTCATTCCACATTGCTGGCCAGTTATGAGAACTGGGTGTACAAGGAGGAGCACGCAGGCCAGACAGGATGCATGCAACAAGCACAGAGGTGAACTTTCAGAAAACACAACTGAGTTCCCTCTTCTCAGCACAGTAGGCACTAAAAGAAGATGAAGGCTACTTAAGAAAATCTAGGTAAGTATTTGAGTATAGAAGAATATCATAACATTGTTTTATTGCAAAGAAATATTGTACCGTGTATGCTTTGAGAATTTAGGATGTTGTGAGCTACACTAGTTATCAAAGAACACAAACATGTTACCTCTATTTTCTGTACAGGGGAAAAGCTGACATTTAAGAATTTCTTGTTTCAGGAATAGCACAGCTACTAAGCCAAACAAGGACAACCTAAATGTAATGATTTCACAGGCCAAAAATCACAGAGCTGATATATGCAGGATAACATACTTTAGAGAAAATAATTAAGACTGCCAGATACACCTGGAAGAAGTCTAGAATATTTTTTGATACTAAATACAAAAGCACTAGTAAAAAACAAGAAGCTCAGGATATCAAAATATGATGTGACACAGAATCATTTAGGTTGGAAAAGACCTCCAAGTCCAACCTTTGACCGATTACCACCTTGTCAACTAGACCATAGCATTAAGTGCCATGCAGAATCATTTCTTGCACACCTCCAGGGATGGTGACTCCACCTGGGCAGTATGTTCCAATGTTTAATGACCCTTTCCATGAAGAAATCCTTCCTGCTGTCCAACCTGAACCTCCCCTAGTACAGCCTGAGGCTCTGTCCTCTCATTCTGTCACTAGTTGCTCAGGAGAAGAGGCCAATCCTCATCTTGCTGTAACTTTTTTTTTTTCAGATAATTGAGAAGAGCAGTAACATCTCCCCAGAGTCTCCTTTCCTCCAGGCTAAACACCCCAGCTCCCTCAGTAGCTCTTCACATGATTCAACTCTCTCAACCCTTCACCAGCTCTGTTGCCCTTCTCTGCATACTCTCCAGCACCTCAGTGTCTTTCTTGAAGTGAGAAGCCCAGACCTGAACACTGGATTCAAGGTGTGGCCTCACCAGTGCCCAGTACAGGGGATAGTTACGTCCTGTTTTGATGCAAGCCAGGATGCTGTTGGCCTTCTTGGCCACCTGGACACACACCAGCTCATGTTCAGTCTTTTGTCAACCAACACCCTCAGGTCCTTTTCCACTGGCCTGCCTTCCAAGCACTCTCCCTAAGCCTGTAGTGCTGCAGGGGGTGTTGTGACTGAAGTGCAGGAGCTGGCAACTTGGATTTGCTCAACTGTCCCTGTCTGACCATCGAGGAGTCACTCTGTCACATGCACACCACCTAAGTTGGGACCAAGGCCCCTTCACAGCTACACATCCCACACTCACAGTCAGACCAGCTCTCCTTACCAGCTCGACCCCAAGATTCCCATAGCAGAGTCTCACAGGTCTCGATGCTTAGAACAATTTAATTGTAGTGCAGTAACAAAGTAACAGCTTGAGCTAGATGCCTCCGAGGAGGGACTCTGAAAAAAGGAAACCTGGGCTTTTATATCCTCACAGTCTAAGCACAGGGAAGTCTAGGATCCTTGGCTCCTATTGTGTCTCTGAGTGTCACCTGGCTGGGCCACAGGTCCCCTTGCCCTTTATGATGCAAAGGGTTGACAGCTCATGGCCTCTTGCCTGCAGCACCAGCTCCTGCCCCATAGAGCTCAACCTGCAGTTCACACTGCAGCTGCACGCTGAGCTACCTGCACTGAGTGTATTCCTCGACAGAACCTCACACCACTGGCCTCACAGACCCTCCCTCTGCAGAGCCTTCCAACCCTCCAGCAGATCAACACTCCCACCACACTTAGTGTCATCCGTGAACTTACTGAGGGTGCCTTCGATCCCCTCATCCCGATCATCAATAAAGATGTTAAACAGGACTGGCCCCAGTACTGAGCTCTGAGGAAGCCCACTAGTGACTGGCCTCCAACTGGATGTGATAACCATTCACTGCTATTCTCTGGGCTCAGCCATCCAGCCAGTTTTTCATCCAGCCAAGAGAGCACCTGTCCAAGATGCGGGCTGCCGGTTTTTCCATGAGAATGCCATGGGACACAATATCAGAGACTTTGCTGAAGTCCAAGTAGCCTACATCCTCAGGGTTTCCCTTATCCTCTAGGTGGGTCACCTGGTCATTTCAACTACTCTAGCAACCACGTCATATAAACATAAATAAAATTCAGAAAGGCTTTTGACAAGTAGTTCTGCTGTGCACTCTGGAGACTGACCCATTGTTTCAAGCCAAGCAGTAATAATGCTGCAGGCTTTGATCTCTGGGTGTGCTTCCTTTAATTTCCTGCGTGGGTTCCCAACTGTTAGCTCAGTTTGTTCCAGGCTGAAGCACAGAAGCAAGCTAATATGTACAAAGTACAGATGGTCAGGGTCCTTAGAGTCAAACAGGGAGCAAATCAAAGCGGAAACACAGACAGACCCCATCATCCTCTCCCAGGCAATAGCAAGAGTAAGTAAACACAACCAATAAAAATAATAAAGCAAAATAAACTAAACACAACCAATAGCACCTCTTACAAACAAAGATATGGCAATAAACTGAACTAAGAGACCCCTCTATCTTGAGAATCTAATAACTAACTACACCTTAGTGGAACCAGTGTTGCTTTAAGTTCACATGAGAAGGGCTACACTTCCTTTCAACTAATTTTATTTTGCATTCTCTGGTCTTTATTTGAATGACAGAAACCAGATCCATGAAAATACCGAAGTATCTCATTGCTTAGGAATTAAACAGCAGTAGGAATCAAAAAGGTATGACTTTTGAAGGCAGCAAATGTTGCTTCAACTTGCACCCTTAAGTGAAGTTCCAGGGCAGTTTAAGACAAGACAATTCTGTTGCAACCCTATTCTCATCCCAGTCAGATATTTCAGTGTGGCAGCAATGCTGCTTACCACCTGGTATTAGCTGTGGTCTGAGCAGGAGGCTGGACAGGCTGACCTTCAGAGGATTCTTCCATATTAAACTATTCTGCAACTTCATCAGACCAGGCAAAGGACTGGCTTAGAGCAAAATCGACATAAAATTTAATGCTTTCTCCATAAGATTGACTTTTTATTAGCTTTTGCCTCTTTATTTCCCTCTATCAACTTCCCTCCAGATCTGACAAGCAGCAAGATTTGCACAAGGGAAAGGACAAAAATGTACAGGTCCAAAAATCAGTAAGATAACAGCAGTGGCAAAAGTAAGGACCTAAAATTACCGCGAGGCTAAACCTTTTGTATACAAAATCAGCCAAAACCTGCTCCACATAACATCTCTCTGAAATGCGATATTCACACAAAACCATTTCTAATAAGTGTCATGCTTTTATTCAAATTAACATTACAGAATTTCTCATAAACATATACAACACAGCATAAGAATAGATGCAAATAAAACATTTAGGACTTTAAAGTGGTTAAATATACCATATTCAAATTATTTCATATTAAAAGTCCGACTTAATACAGCTTGTGGAGTACAGAAACATGCTGGAAGAATACTAGATGATTGCCATTCTCCCATACTGAAATGTATTACTTATCTCATAATGCTATTTCAAGTAAAAGGGGCAAGTTAAAAGGGAATGCCTGAAGTTCTGAAACTTTAATTTACCATGGACTAAACTTAAGAAAAAATATTTTAGAGGTTTGCAAAATGACCCTGGTTGTGCCATCTGTACAGAAGAGATAATTAATTGATAGCAACATCTGAAAATATTTTGATGAGAGATTCTTCTCACACTTTTACAAAAGCACTGTCTGGCGATGGAAGCTGCCCCTGATTAGCTCATGTCAAAAGTGCTTTCAGAGATTTGAAAGAAATCAAATTTGTTTCAGCAGAAAGAGTAAACATCTCTTCCCATTCATGCCTCAAAGCATTTGCACCAACACTATGCAATTACATTTCATTTCGTCAGAAGATTCTCCTGGATTCTCTATTCCTCCCACAATTTCAAAATTACAGTATGTCTGCTTGCAGTTGAATGGATATGTACATATGGCAATAAATAAATTATTTAACAAAAAAGCAGTTAATGTCGCTATGAATTATGTTACTTCCTTGTACAGAACTCATGCATACATTTCATTGTGATAATACCTGGTTTAGATATCTTTAATCAAAACCAAGCAAAGTATTTGAATTGCTTTTTCTCCTTCAGTGTCATGCAATTTGTTAATCTGCATGGCTATAAAAAACCTTAGAGACAATAAGAAATGCTATCTCGCTGATCTCTCTCCTTTATTTATTGGCATAACTGTCAGCAGTCATCTCACTATATCATTCCTAAAATCTAGGTGTGGAAATGAAGGAAAGAAAATTAAATTCCGTTTTTGTTTATATAGTCTCATGTAGTATTTGCGAAAACAGTTCTTTTGAAAGCCAGAGAGAGCTTCTCTGCCAAGTAAGAGTCACTGTAAGGACAGATACTATATACACCTCCCCAGAGGAATCCCTGGCAAGTCACTGGTTCTATTTTGTCTTTGGTCATTCTTCTAAAACCAAGATATATGTCATGGAACTACCCAGTCACATCGTAGTAGCTACCTGGGCTGATGCTCCCTAGTAATGGTGGCTGGCTGGTGACCCGGTGCAGCCATACATGGTTCCAAATGGTTTCCTGATTTCATTCTCTTTCCAAAAGTACTGGCTTTTAATGCATTCCTGGGGAGCGTCATGTCATGTAAGATGCATTACTGCTCTGGAAGCACATCTGTGTACATGCTACAGCCAATGCTGTTGCTTTAAAACATTTGATACAGAAATATGTACTACAAACCATGCAATGTGTAGGTATGTACCAGTGTTCAACTTGCACCTGAAACTGCTCAGAGATTCCGGAGGGTTGGAAAGTCTGGTACAAAACATCAAAGGCTTCTACACATCAGCTCATTCAGAGGCCTCATGCTCTTTACCCCTCAGAGCAGACTATTTTTTCCCATGTAGTTTGCTATCCACACACAGAGAAAAATGGAAGAAAGACCATAGCCCAAAAGAGAATGAAAAACAAGCACCTTGGAAGAGCATGAGAAAAAAACCCAAACCAACCACCCCAACAACAAAACAACCACAGAACTAATACTACCTAAGGCATAATTTGACACTCCCTGTTATGGATTTTTTTTTTCCTAGATACAGCTTTCTCAATTTAAGAGAGGGATGTGGTATTTTAAGGTACTAAAAGCCATTTCAAAAAAATAAACAAAATAATCATTAGCTAGAGGATTGGTAAACATTCCCAAATTGCAAAATTAATGAGTACTAAGGCACTGCATTTTATAAGCTACAGCTGTTAACAGCTACACAACAAGTGCAGCATCCCATTATGTGACCAGTGAGAAAAGAGGAGCAATCAAATGTAGTGCCTGTCCTCAGAATCAGAATATTAATCCTCCAAATGAATCTCATTCACACAGATGAGAATTTACCAACAGTCTGCAGAAAATAAGAATGAGACATGCAGGTCTCTTCACTAACTTGAGTAACAGAAAGAACAGGCTCACATCTGCACAGTACTTTGGAGGCTCACCTATACTTCTTGACAAGCCTAATTAACTCAGGCAGCAAACCTATGCTAATACAGTTATACTGTACCTGGCGTTCAGCTTCACATTGTCCATCTTTCAGACATCCAAAGCATGACAAATACTTGTTGAAGCAAGAAAACAACATTTCAAAGTCAGCATCTGAGCCCTCATTAACCCAGAAGATTTGTTCCAATTTGGACAGGTCTAAAATTGCTCTAAATCTTGAAAGCCTTCAGGTCACCAGGCTGCTACAAATCTTGCTTTGGCTCTAAAAGCAAATGCCTCCTACGAAGCTAAGGCAGACACCCGTGGGCAAAAGGGCTAGGAAGCCGAAGTACAATAACAGAGATCTTCAGTCTTATGCTTTACAATTCTTTTTTTTGCAGTTGAAGGATCTTGAGAGAATTAAAGACTTTTAACAGTCAATTAAAAATATGTTTGATCCTTCTACTCCATGTTAAAAGAATTTGAATTCTCACCCATGACTTTTTCAAGTACCTGCAAGTTTCTAAATGGGTTGATAAAGACAAAAAATAAATAATTAAAAACCCCAAAACTTCACAAGAACAGAATTAAAATGCTAACCTTAAAAATTAAATGTAAGCTAAAGTAATGAATGCCAAGCAGCCAATGGTTCTGATAACCCACTACTATCATCCCTTTTTAGTGAAGAAGTTCAAAGCCATCTGAGAGTACATTTGCTAGAACAGCAAAATGTATTTCATCCAAGGCACCTCAGTGATTTAAAAAAAATAATTATGCACAGTTTACAGTGGGAAAAGCCAATTATGTTCACAATTATATCATACACATTGACATTTATTTTTTAAACCAGAGCTAAAAAACTATGGGAAAGCTAAGAATTAATATATTTACTGTACAGGATCCAAACATACACTTTCTCATTACCAGTATAATGAATACATTAGACAAACCAAAAGACCTCACACTGGTGCCTTGGAGTGGCTACCTAGAACAGAGGCTAGACAAGATTAAGAGAATAAGAGCAGGTATTTATCAAAGGCCTTTAGTAGGTACACCTTGGGCAGTCAAAAGCTTTCCAGAGGCTACACGCAAGATGGACAACAGCCATGAGTTTTTCAGAGAATTGTAAGTTTGGTCCATTACATATCAGGGGTTAATCCTCCAATTACAGTTTCAGGCGATGAAGAATTTACTCCAAGATTGCTCCCCCCACACAATTCACTGTTGTTTACATCTCCAGGCCTGAGACAGTAAGGTATCCTTGAGTTTCAGGCCTAGAGAGGAATTGTTTTGTCTGAATGAAACTGGAGAACAGTAGCTGACAGGCTATAGAGTTTTAGAGTTACACAAACGCAGTACAGGATCTGAAAAATGTAAAAGCTAAATCGTAAGGCATCAACATGGCAGAGACAGAGGAGAGTTGGAAGTCTCAGTCAAAACTGACCTTCTTCCTCTTTCTTTAAACATGGAGTTTTTATTTTTTATGTATCTTTTGTTAATGACCTTGCTTGTAATTCCCAAAGAATTACAGGTCCTTATATTATCAACATTCTCTTGAGCAAATGAAGTAACAAAGTACCAAAGCAAAGTGCAGAAGGCACAGTCTGAGCTATCCCTGCGCCATAAATCAAACCAGTGAACGCTAACGGCATGGGGCTGAAGCAGGAATCAGGATTCCAAGGCAATACGTTTGAGAGCAGGGCTGCAGTGCTGTGCCACACACTGCACAGCTCACACTGCCCACGTACCTGATGAAGTAGTCTCTTCCATCTCTGTTTGACGTCATCTCCCATCCATAAGGTGTCCCCTGGTTCAAGCTCCAGGTCCCTGAAGGGTGAGGCCAGCCTGAAGACTTATTCCTGTGGCTGCAATTTTGGGAAATGTGGAGGGGAAGAGACAGGGGAAAAAAAAAGTTATTTCTCTCTTGGACTTCAGAGGATTCACTTGACATCCAAATACTTTCATAGTTGTGAAATACAGAGTCAAAACCCAGGCAAGGGAACATAGGTTAGCAGATCTATTTATATTTAGATATTCTTTCAGTCAGTAGAAAGATACACTGTTGTTTCTAACCCCCTGAGTTCAAACCTTTGGTTGGTGAATTTGTCATTCTCCATCAGTCCTGCATATACAGTACTAATTTTCAGTAGTTTTTAATAAAAGGAACGGGAAGGATTTTCATTCATCATTTGTACAAATGCCAGCTCCTAGCACAGTTTTAGGGAAAAAAAAAATCCATCAAACCAAACCACCCACTACATCACTGCAGATCACACACACAGTGCAATACATGGCATGAGAAGGAGCATCAACCTTCTCACTGCTAGGAAACCTGTGGAGGACTGCACGAATTAACTCCCCAGTTTGTGGTGATAGGAAAGGCCTGTCCCAGGATGCCCTGCAGAAGTGCCCCAGTTGTGTTTCCCCGATCGGTTTGCTGCCTCCCTGCCCCTTTCCCGGAGCGAGCTGCTGGGCTGGAGCTCGTCCTCGCCAGGGTGGCAGTGGCCGGGGAGAGAGCGAGTTCTCCCTTCCTCGGTTCCCGTGGGTCCCTGTTCTCTAGCCACCCCTTCCCTATCCACACCCTGGCCCCTCCTGTGAGCCGCCCCGGAGCCCCCAGACCATTGGACCCTGATTCTCTGCCGGCCCCTGCCTCCCCGGGAAAAACCCCTGTATGCGCCCCTTGTTCTTGGTTCTCTCTTCCTGGTCCCCTTCACGTGTGGCTGCAATGAACCCCGTGGAATTCCATCAGAGAGCCCTTCCCGTTTCTCTTTGTCGGAGGATTACAGAGCTCTCCGATCTGTGTGTGTGCCTTGCAGGGAAGCGGGCCCGGGACGCTCCTGGCTGCAGACGCTTCTGGAAGGTCGCGGCACCTTACCGACAGCACAGCCCCGCGACAGAAACCAGTTTTTGTTTCTTGTGCTGGAATGGAGGAAGGCCATGACACTGCTGCGTAACACACCAAATTGACTGAATATGTAAATCTTGTTGCACTTGATCATGATCCATTAAGCTCTTCCACCAAATAACCTTTAAAAGGCAGCAGTATCTCTGAGCCCACACACTGTTACATCCCACTGCTCCAGCACTCTCTGCTAGTATTCCCACTCTCAAAAAGGGGCCCAGCAGCACTCCCAAGTGCCAGTGTTTCCCCACTAATCTGAAATATTTTGTGAGGTGCTTTCTACTGACTCTACACACAAAAAAAAGATTCAGCTAGCAAGGATCCACAATAGTTTCCCACAGGAATCCCCAACATTTGCACAGATGCTTTTCCTCTCACCTGCAGGGATTAAGGTGGATATTAGTACATATTCCCACTTTCTCCTGTGGGACTTAAGAGGCTCAGAAGACAACAAACAAGTCTTTTAGAAAAATTAATCAAGCCATTAATATCACTGTACAATATGAAAAAGGGAAAGAGCAGGAAGAGGAGGTAGGGCAACTACAAAGCTAAGGATCAGCCAAGAGCATGTGACAGACAAGCAAATAGGAATGAGACCCAACACTGAATACAATCTGAAATTTTGACATGAAAACCAAATCTGAAATTTTGACATGCAAACCAAAACCAGAAAAAAATAAGAGCATGTTTTGAATTAATTGTCTTCTCCGTCTCTGTCTTTTCTCCACCCATAAAATATATTACAGCTTAGTTTTATGTGCTAGATTTGTTTAAGTTCAAATCATAACAAGGAATTTAGTACCTCCTGCCACAGAGACATCAGAAATTCTTTTTTTTTTTTAGAGAAACAGAGCACAATGTAACCTGACAAACTCTCCCAAAGGAACAGAATTGGTCTCCTAGGACAACTCAACAGCTGATGGTAAATTTCTAAATTCAGCAAAGTTCTGCATAGTTAATCTTTCCCAAAGGAGGAATGTATCATTAAAAACAAACTAGCTGCTTCACCCTCCCCTTTTATTTCAAGGATTAATCACAATTGAGAAAAAATATGGTCCTCAAAATATAATTTGCATGTAAAGTAGAGCATTACAATGGAGTGCTAGGAATCATTTGGTTTACATTACCAATTACATTAAGTGCTCTGTCTTCAAGGAGTAGAAGAACATTTCTGTTAGCATATTCAAACACTGGTATTTGCCATAAGGCACGGCTAAAGTCTAATATTGAAAATGCTAGTATTCTTTAAAAAATTACATTTCTTCAGGGCTAATCAAATACATAAATGTCAGATATGCTACATTACCCCAGATAAATGCAACTAGTCCATTTCTGATCCAAGGAATTGATTAAAAAACAGTCATACAAGGAACAAATCCAAACTACTTTCAACACTCTCTCATGCAGTTTCTTGTTAAGCTGAGCATAAACATTCCTTTTTCTCCATATGCTTGAGAGACAAAGAAAGGGTGCCTTCTTTTAGACAGGAGCCATTCTACAATGTGAGAATGTCAGCTTAACTATATATACAGATTTTAAATTGCACTTTAGAGTATTTGGAATCCTAACCACTGCATTTAACTAAATACACTAGAACATAAACTTTTTTATCAAGACTATATAAATGGATACCCATCCATTTAACACTTTTCAGTTTAATTAGATGTGTTTCACAAACCCTGTGCTATAGTTTAACCATCTGTTAAATGGATACAGTGACATTTAAATTCCCAAGTAAAGCACATTGAACTAACAGCTAATTTGTAGGAGCACAGGACAGTGATGCTGATCAATATCATAACTCTCTGCATTTAAATTAAGAGCTCATCTTTGTATGGATTACAGCATTAGTGGATTTTAAGGTAAATCTAATTCCCTTGAGAGCTTTCTTTGAGCCCTTAAAATCTAATTCCCTTGAGAGCTTTCTTTGAGCCCTTAAAACATTAATGGTGTCAGATCCATATCATATATGATGGGTAATAACTGTCCTACTTAACTATAGATATGTCTACGTCTGATTTACTCCTCCAGATTTTCTTATAATTAATGGGATACAAATTAGTGCTTGAGATGCTGTATGCACCTACATTAGATGTGTGCAAATTCACAACGGCTCCACAGGGAAAAATAAATACATACTTTTCCCTATAGCTATCATGCAATTCAAGAATAAACACTCATAACAGTAAAGCAAGGTCTTTACACTCAGAGATGACTAGGATTCCCAGCTGCCTGTATCAGTCTGAAAAAGGAGCAAGTGAACTGCATTTTTTCTACACCTCCCTTCACTTGTTGAATATCATTCTACTTGTCTGCAAGGGTTCTGTACAGTGGCCACTATGAAGGATAAAAGATGGCAAAGAGGAGATAAATGCAAGAAAGAATATAAAGGGCTCTGAAGGAAATGATAAGTCAGGCATTTCACTTGGGAGAAGAACAAAGCCAACTGGGTAGTCTTTAAGTCAAGAAGATGCCATAGTAGTGAGGAAGATCATCAGGCCCTGGGAGATCCCAGTCCAAATCCTACCTCCATGCAGGTGATCTTGGATAAATCCCTCAGCTCATTGATCACCATTTCCCATTTCCTTCCTGCACAGGCAAAGGAGGAGCACACCAAGACTGCCAAGATGTATGGGAGACTTGCACACTTACGAAGAACAGAAAGACAAAAAAAATGTACCTTCTACTTCAGCAGGCCTGGCTGCAGAGGCAGCACTGGCACTGTGGTTAATCACTGCCTGCTGTCCATCACCCTCCCTGCTTGCTCACGGCAATGGGACTTGGGCTGGAGAGCCTTTTGGAGCAAAGCTCTTAGGTGTCAAACTTCACTGTGAAAGCCTAGGCCAGCATCATGCCAGCAGAGGTCTGAACACAGATTAACTAAAATATCCCCTCAACCTGCTTCTGACATTGGTGCTGCATAAGTATAAAACCTTATCTCTCCAAATTGCTTCATATTAAACAATCAGTTCATTAAATCACCGAAGTGGTGATGACTGAAGTGTTGTGTAAGGAATCAATCCACCCTGTGGAGGGACATTCTGATTGATAATGCAATAGCTCTGCCACGGCAAACGTCTTCAGGTCAGCCTTTTCTCTGCCCTGCGCTTGAGGAATGACCTGAAACATGAGATAATACGTAAACCCTCCCACACTGTATCAGTGATACACTTTTTATGTGATATGTAGAACATACTCAGCAGAAACCATGCATTAACAAGAAGTGCAGATCTGTAGTATTATCCACTTCTTTTTTAAAGATCAAAACTAGAACAGTTTGAATTTTTAAAACATACTATTAAAGCCTAATGTCCAGAGCAGTTCAGAAAATGTTAATGATGAACACAGAAGGCAACACCATTTCTTCTTTCAAACATGGAAAAAAACCAAATGTTTAAATAAGTTGAAAAATTCAATTAAAAAAACCCAGTATCGACAGAGTCAGCCAATAAGTATGTAATATTGCCCAAAAGTTATTTTTTTAACCAACAATTGGAGATTCCTCTCAATAGGTCTTTGCTATAGAAATCTTGACAGACTTTTTAACTGTGCCACCTCTTTAGACCAAGCCTGTAAATTTTACTTTTATAAATGTAGTGCTTCCCTGAACTAGTGGAAATTAAGCTCTCAGGCTGTAATTTTAAAACAGCATAAACTGGCACTGACACCAAAGCAGTATTTCCATTCTCCCAGCATCTCCTGCTGCACATCACAGTTGCTCCTGTGCCAATGAAAGCAAACTGGTGCACCTTAAAATTAGCACCTATTTTTATCCATTCAGATTCATCTCTGCTTACTTCACAGCCTCACAGATGGCCACATGGCAGCAAAAATGAATGGTAGAACAAAAACTGCATTTTTCAGATAGTTCTCAGGCAAAGACAAGACAGAAAGCACTCAACTAAATGGAATATCCCAATTGTATTTAGCACAGTTGGGGCATGTCTTCCAAAATGTTCCCATCAAAGCAGCTCCACTTGAAAACTCCCCCTCAACACAAGTAAAAAAACCCCCAAAAAACCCAAAACAAAACAAAACAAAAAATCCCCAAACAAACAAAAAAACCCCCAACAAACAAACAAACAAAAAACCCCAAACACACAAAAAAAACCCAAAAACCAAAAAAACCCTTAGCTTTTTTTCCCTCTGCCTTATTTTCTCCCAGTGTTGCTTTTATTTAATACCTGTTAGCTCACAGGCTGTCAAAACTTGAAATTATCCACAGAGTTTCTGACAAAAATCTTCATAATTGTTAAAAATCTCTGTATGTGGAACCATATAGAGCCCTATGATTTTCCTAAATATAAATAATTTGAAATATTAATATTCGAAGCATACTTTCTCTTTTGATATTAGTAACTTTTTAAGCATCTACCTTGAATTTCCTCAGTTGGATTAAAATAGTGGAAAGATTATATTCTAATCTTCTTTTATAGCAATCCCTTGAACTGCTGCAACTGTGGTGGATGGCTAAAGTTATAGAACATGTATTATGGGGATTCACATTATAATGCCGTGTTTACCATTTGGATATTTCATGTCCTGCAATCATCTTGTTTAACATCTGGATGTTTCTCATAGTACTTCCTCATATACAGGGATTATTTTTTCCTGAAAGCACAGTCTGCAGGGGCATCAGTGACTCACACAAGACCCACCATGTAACACAGGCAACTCGGCACTGTGAATGGAGTAACGGTGTTGATACTCTGGCTTCCTTTACGTTACCAAATGCAGAAAAAACTTCTGAATTTCGAGTCTTGCCTTGTAGCCTGGCTTCATTTCAACTCTCCATTGGTACAAAAGCCAGTTCTCTGCTTCGCACATGCCAATACATAAGTCAGTCCCTCTCCCACCCATCATAAAAGAAAGACATGCTGAACAAAAGCCACACTGCACTCCCAGAGTTGCTTACGAAGGACACACAGCTCCACAGCACAGAGGCAATTCTAGACACAACAATCCCAAAGAGGTACCAAGAGGAACACCAGAGATAAAACATTTTGTATTATTAGTTCTTAAAAGTAAGAACACACACTTGAAGTATCTGCAGGGCATCTCTATCTGCAAATAGGAAACATTACTGTGACACAAGTGGAGTTCAGTAACTGTCTCTCTATGATATTTAATCTTCCACTGCCTCAGGAATGAAACCCTTCTTTCTCAATCCAGTTCTCACCCTCTCCTGTCCCAGAAGACTACCGCAATACTTTTACCTCCATCCTACCGCTTTAACTTGAAAAAATGAGAAATGAAAGTTTCAAAGAATCTGCAGAGATACTATCAAAATCAATCATCATAACCTGCTATTGAAACTCTCCTGAGGGGCACACAGACATGATGGACAATAGTTTCTGGATGCAAGATCAAGGACATTGAAAGATTTCTTGTCTTTGTAGAGATGAGTCCTATAAACCCCCAGAGAAGTAGTCCTACCAGAAACATGAAAGAAGAAAATTAGCTGCCCCAGACACCCTCTGCTGTACTAAAAAACTTAATTCATACTAGGTTTCTTATTACTAAATCACGTAAGTACAGAAGGGAACCCTAATGACTTCAGATATCTTTAATCTTCTACAACCCACATGCTTTCAAATCTTTTGATGGATAAGAAAGCAAAAGGGTTTTAGTACTCATCTAAATATATGCTATGTGTGTGTCAGTTAAAAGAAATTTGATGAGTATCATCCCAAAAATGAGTTTAGAGCTTCAAGCCTGTAATTAAACAAACAGTAAAGGTAGAATCATTGTCCAAGATGGTTTTTCTTATTTAATCATAAGAACAAAACGCTAGAAACGTTTTTTTTTTTCCCTTTGACACCTGTCATTCTCAACAATTTTGCAACACAGCCATGCTCTGGACAAAGGTAGAACAACATTACTGTACTCTTCAGGCTTGTCTGAAATTTTCTCCCTGTACTACGCATCATCAGTAAAATGCAAATGCTATTCAGAGAAAAAAAAGCATTCACATTTCTTGTACCTTGTGTTAGTTTTTTCTATTTTTCTAGTAAGGTCGATGAATAAGGCCAGGCTGCCTTGCACCAGTTGTTCAGAAATCATCTCCAGCTCCAAGTTTTTCTTTCTTTGGCATTAACTACTCCCCAAACTCTGGCTGAAGCAAAAAAATTCCAAACTTTTTTCTCCTGTCCCCACCCACCACAGATGCTCTGAATTATTCACACTTTCACCAAGTACCACTCATTCTTACTCCAAACAGACAGCAATGCTAAAGGCTCCATTCAACCTTTAAATCCTTTGGGGGAGCAGAGAAAACCTCAAGTACAACTCAAAAATTCATACTGAACTCCTCTATGGCAATTCACAATTGTAGAGGAGCTACATTTCTGGAAAACCCTGTCAGACTGTTTTTGTCATAGATTTCATCGGCTTCCATCTCCTCAGTGCCTAAAACAGATTTTTTTCTAAATGGCAGTCTATGCCCAGGTTGAGAACAGAAGAAACTCCAATGAATTATTAATTCCTCCTCCAGAAATCATTGCTCCTGCTGCCAGCCACGAGGCAACGAGGGTACATCACATGTAGCTGATCTGACAGGTAAGGGATACCTTCCACCAGGGATTCCATGGCTGCCATGGGGAACACTCCATGACAGCTCTCCTGCCACACAACCAGGAAATACAGCAGCAGGTGCCCATCACTTCCTCAGGGGAAAAAAGAGGGCAGTTCCACATGGCCAGAAAAGTCTATTCATGGACTTTGTGAGCCACTCATGGGCTCCAAACACTTCAGCATGAATTCCAGACTCCTGTCTGTATTACAGGCAGGACAGAGTGATGAAGAACAAAATGCACACTGAACCCATTACATGTCTCACTATACAAGGAATGGTTCCTCAGTCTGAAACTACATGATGTTACCTCCAAACAAGCTTTGTTCTAATGCTCTATGTGTAGAACATTTTCCACCAATTATCTTCCAAAATTGCATTTTTGCTTTCTCTCTTCTCAAAGACACAAGTAACCAAACAGCACAGTGAAGAAATACCTATAGAATACTTTTTTGCCCTGAGTTGGATAGAAAGCTCCTCAGTATTGAATGGTGGCTCCTCAAAGAGCCACTGTTGTCCTCTATGGGCCTAGAAATATCAAGAGTACAGGCAGGACACTGGGACAAGCTATGAAACAAACCTTGTGAGGCAATGGTGGTCTGTTCCAGGCACTAACAACCTCCACATGCCTTGGAAAAGAGACAAGGTAAAGGTTTTGTCATTCCTTGAGGTACCTTGCCTGCCCCTGAATGCTTCCTTTCTTGTCTCAGATTCCACAAAAACTTACAAACTCCTTACCACTGATATAGCTGTTTCTTGCACTGTCCTGTCCAATGTAAGTTTGTAAGTTGAGTTTTTCCTTTTAGCAAAAAATGTGCATGTATTCTGATCTCTACAGTCATTGCTGTCCAGTTAATGCACTTTCATGTCTGTTTCTTGTTTTATTCTGGGGTTTTTTTGGTTGGTTGGTTGGTTTTGTGGGCTTTTTAAAATGTCTGATACAGATTACATTTTTTGTTTGCCAGTCTCTTCTCCCTCTATGTTTTACATCCATGATTATTAAAGATGTGCCCCCATTTCATAGGAAACAAATATCTCCATCATATTTTTTTTTTAGACTGCCAGGACTTTTCATTTAAAGAACATTGACCCCATTAGAGATCCAAGTCTTGAAGGAATTGCTTTCACCTTCAGAACTTTGTATTGTTAAAGCCAGAAAGTACCCATAGCAGCAAGTAAAGACTGGGACATGGATGCCTGTAAAAGGCTCTTTGATATTCTCTTCTATTAGGATGCTTTAGCTTCATGCTGGTGTGCACTAGAAAGTGAAAGTCTCTAAAAGCTGATGTGTGAGAGATGTTTTTCTCTGTTTAATGGGGATTTTGACCTTAGGCTTTTTCAGGCCTACTCAGCATNACAGTCAGTGATGTGTCGAAGCTCCAGAAGTGTAAGATTTCCACTGCTAGTGAAGAAAAAAAAAAAAAAAAAAAAAAAAAAAAAAAAAAAAGTCCAACAAAACAAACTAATGAAAGTATATGAAGCATATTTTTCTCTTTCTCATTTACTAAATGGATTATTGATATGTATTTCTACATCTTTAGAAAAACCTTTTTCATTTTTTTCTCTCTCAACCTACTACATGCTGGAAAATCTTACCATAGGATACACAGCATACCCCTAGACCAGGCACCAAATTAATTTTTCATAAAATGCGATCCCTGACAAAATTACAACTATTACCAGATGCTGAATTTTATCCCACATATGAGTTTTATGGTTATTTTTCTTGCTTTAAAGTGTTGTTACTTCTGCTCTCAAGGAATATTTGTCCTCTTACCAGTTTTGCAGTAACGTGCAGCCATGACTCACTGCTAAGTTTCAGTTAGAAGTTCAGGAATTTTGCCATTCCTGCCTTATGAAAAAAATGTCCCATAAAGCCCCTGACAGAAATGCAGTCTAGCTCATTGGCTGCATCATTACTAATAATGAGAGTTTATGGTAGTATAGAGTAAAGCACTGGAAACACAATGCTGTAAAGCTGCATCATATTTCAAATAAAGTAACAGTACAGCATATAATTTCTTACCACCTTTTACACAACTGTCCATTTTAAGCCATAAAAATTTTAGGTGTATATAGTTATTAAAATTCAGTTACACACACTGCATTTGGAGAAGCAAAAGGGATCTCATTTTTATGCATAGTAAATTTTGCAATTTAAAATACGTTTATATGAATACAGCCTGCTTGCTGTGAGCCAAATGGACAATCATACACTAGAAAAAGCAGCTCAGAAAAATTTTAAGCACTGCTTGATAGATTATTTCTGTTTCTGCGAAGATCTCATCCATATTTCAGGCCTGTGGTCACCTGGAAATTCTTCATGGCATACTCTTGATGGAAGGTGACATTTTAGTCTGTAGGAGAGTGGCCTTGCATTAGAAGGATGCAGTGAATTAGCAAAAAGGAATTTTGGTAATTTTTGCTTTTCTAAAACTGAATTAAAGCCTAATTTCCTACTGCTTGGTTTTGGTAGGAGCTCTTTCTTCATCTCAATATGAGCTCCATCAGCAGAATAGTAGAAAAAACATCTGTCTGGATCTTAATTAGGAGAAGAGTACTGCATAGAAGAGAGAAGAGTGAAAACAGCCTCATGTTTACCAGTTCTTCAGATTTCTACTATGACTTAATCTCCACCCTTTCAATTTCTTGAGAAATAAAATGAAATGGTCAATAAATTAAATAAAGGTAGCCTATCTGAAACACATTTTGTAAATGAAATTAAAGCAATACTATCCTCTTAATTCTGGAGATGAAAGAAAAATATTTTTTAAGTATTTTCCCTATAGAGAAATCCAGTAATAAGAAGCATCACTGCTGAGTTATTCCAGAAGAAATTCCAAGAGCTAAAGGGTCATCTCCTTACACAACACATTTGATGGCCTTGAAATGAGATGTAGCCATTGACCACTGGCTGAGTTTGCTTTCCATAAGCAGCAGTTCCCATTCAAAAATCTTAATACCAAAGTAATCAATCGGCTAGGCATAAGTTTACTTCAGATACTATATATAAGCACATAATTGTAGTTCAAGGTATTTTTTTCTACTTTCTAGATTAAAAATACCCCAAAAACTCAATATTCCACTTGCCTTTAAACCAAAATTCTCAAAACTGGGAATATATGATGAAATAGCCATCCTATTATTAAAAGGCTAATAACAGCACTACATACTTTTCTATACCTCACTCCCAGTCAATAGTTACAAAAAATTTCAGAAAAGGACCAGATAAAACCTGTGGTGAGCAATCTGTTAACATTCTCAGAACATACGCAGAAAAGCCTGTGTTTCTATTGCTCTCATGCTACAAGGCTGGGTTTTTTTCTTTTCTTCGAGTTCCTTTGTATTTTTCCATAAAGAAAATTACAGTTTATATGGCAACATACCAAGAAATAATGTAAGTAAAGGACATTTTGTGTAGAAGTCAGATGTTTTCACCAGTGGTAAGAAGCCTGCATCCAGACAGGAGGTTATTTAAAGCACTCCACAAGAAATAAACACAAGAAAATCTGAAGCAGTTTCATTCTTATGAAATTATCAACACTTGGCACATTCTGTCCCAGAATTACGTCACAAACCAAGGCATGTGTAAAACCTTAACAAATGAGAAAGAATAATTTAGGGGTGGGGTGTTAAAACATTTTCCTTAGCCTTAGTGACTTCACAAAGTGTGAGACAATAAATTGGAACCGAAGTCTCATGTTTCAAATGCATTTTAGAACATACATACCTAAGGGCCAAGTGCACTACTTAACTATAAGCATTAAGAGAATACGAGATGCCTTGAAAACTAACTCATGTAACTTATTGAAGATTTGAACAGAAGCTTTGCAGATGCGGGTTCAAAACTGGAAGACAAATGATCTAGGAGCATTTGTCCCTTCAACACATCCCTGGCCAAACAAGGTGGGCACAACATCCATCCATAAGTGACAGAGCAGGTTTCCCATGACAATTGATCTAGACATATGCAATAATAGAAATTATTTTCAAAATCTTTTTTCCTGCATTCTCTACTGGTTAACACATGTCTTTCCTGGAAATTCCAAGGAAGTTACTGATTTCCACACAAGAAGCTACAAATGTGTAAAGTTGCAAAAGAAGGACAGGAGACAAAGCAAGAAATTTCTTGGCTGCAAATGAAAAAAAAAAGAAAATCAGAACCAGGGCAAACTTAACTCTTTGTCAAGAGTCCCCTCTATCCCAGAAAACCACAACAAGGAGCACCAGAAACAATAATCTTCTCTGTCAACTTAGAATCACTTTTTACCTATTATTCACTTTACAATACACTTGGTGAAGTCACATGAGTGCACCATTTCCTTTTCCTTGCCTTTCAGGTTAGCAGCAAGGCTTAGAGGTTACACTGAATGATATTTATAATACCAGCTGCCCCAAACCACCTGGCTCTCTGCCCATTTTCGTGTTACACAAGGAACAGCAAAAGCTCTTGCTGAGGTCTCAGGCAGCAGTGTTCATGCTCCATCAGCGAGCTACCAACTTGCACGTGTCACAGGACAACTCCATTTGGGAGGGACCTCACAAGGCCACCTCCTCCAATTTCCCACTCAAAAAAATTCAGCATAAAAAAATATGAAAAATAGGTATTTACACCAAAACTAAGTTGCCTGGAGTTTTGTACTTTATATGCCTATCCCATTAATCATTAAGCAAAGAACAGAAAAAGTGATATTTGCTGATTGTATTCTTTCCTGTTTTTTGGTGTATATCCTGTTCTTTCCCTATCAGTGTTTCCTAACCCAGTGATTTTTAAACATAAAATCTGGAAACAAAACCCTGTAACACAAAATGCATGTTTTTTCTTTAATTTGATTTATGACCTGAAAAACACTCTGAAGGCAGACATTACTTTTACAACCAGAAGAGCAAATATAAGCATGAAATCTTGCTGCATAAAAAGCTCCTGAAATATCAAGGCTTCAGCTATCTAAATCCGTAATATCTTATGATATTAAGCCATCTAGTTATATATCTAGGTAAATGGACTTATGAATTTCTTCTAATAACAGGTTCTTAGAAATGAAATGACACGTACACACACACAAACCGCCCCCCCGCCCATAACCTAAATCTTTCCTCCTCCAATTTTCATCAGTCCTTGGTTATATGTCATGGTAGAAGTTTGGGGACATATGCCTGCGTATATCCTGGCAAGTTAAAACTGCACTGCTACTGTAACAGCTACTAGAAAGTCCCAAAAAAACTCTCTCACCTCTCTGCAAGTGATAGCTAAGGACAATGATACAGACAGAGGTACAGCTGGCTGAGCTAACCTACTTAGAGCCACTGACAAGCAGCTTCCTAAACATCTTGCAGCAGAAAATGAAACTTTCCCTGCAGTCAGAAAGCTAGAGGGACTTTGGGACTTACACAGGTTTAGTACTGCTCTCTGACACTAGGCTGTAGTGCTTCTGGCTGTTTTCCTGCAGTAATATAGATGAATCTGCTTGCAGAGTGTAACTGCATGTTCCAATCAAGGAGCGCACCTACACACACATTTAGATGGAATCCAGCTCTTTGATATTATGCATTCTCTAAATCTGCAGTTCTCAGAGTTTGCTATTAATTGCATTGCTAAGAGGAATGAAATTAGGTACAGTATCAATACAGGAAAATGTGAATGAAAGCATACAGACACTGGAGTTTAATAGTCAATGCAATTCTGAGATAAACTTCAGTGTTTTCAGTGCAGAAACTGCTATTGCAAAGCTTGGAGTGACCTAGCCACACGTGGGTTTAATCCAGTTAAGGATTATATGCATTGTTCCAGCTACTACTGTACTGTTTCCCAATAACTTCACAACATAGTCCATAAATTGGGTCTCCTCATACCGACAGGGAATGAGAGGGATACTGTTTAATTAACTGGCCCCAACATCAGCACCAGCTGTATCATGTCAGGCTTTCATGTCTCAGCACAACAGATATTCTGGAACTAGTGAGCTAAAGGTTTACAAATTATTCAATGAGAATATGTGATTTTCATAATAAAATGACGAGTCCTCTTTCTGAGTTGCAAGAAAGAAAAAGACAGAAAAAGAAAAATTATAATTTGTGTGTTTCTCTTCACTTTTAGAAATATGATGAATACAAAATGCAGGAAGATTTGGGAAGAGGGAGTAAACAAAATTGCTCTTCTCTTGCTGCCCTGCTGTATGATGATAGAGCAAAAGGTGAAGCCCTGACAGAAGAAGGATCAGAATACCTATGACAGGCTAGAAGAAGCCTTGGGTGTCCATGGGTGGTTGCAGGAGTCCATTTTATCCAGGAAAAATAGAAAAACAATATTAAGAATGGACACTGATGGTCAGACCCAAAATGGCTTGAGCCCAGCTTCCTTGTCATGTCCCTTACAGCAGGAAGCAGCAAAATTCAGGGAAGAAGTAACTAGCATTTCAAACCATTTTTCCCCCCAGCTGTGATTATTAAATTTGTTAATCTCTTCTTTTACAAAAGCCATTAGATAAGAGATCATTCTTGTAATCCTTGCATTTTTGTCTTGCACAAACATATCTTACTTGAGACAGTAACTGCAGACAGCAGCAACTGAGAAAACTCTTACCAAGTTTGGTTCGAATGTCACACCTTAACTTTTACCCTTTTGCACTCCCTCCTCCAGCACTGCAAATTTGTTTAGAAATAGATTCTTTCCTTGACAGGATAAAGTAAACCAATTCTGCTAGCCTGAAGTCTTGGCTGGTGGTAAGATTAATGCAAAGGGACCTAGCATATACTGAGCTCTCTGCTGCTTTAGCCACAGGGAAGCACTACTGGCACAGTAGCCAGCCTCCAAGTTTCCTGTCATCCAGCCACTTGCAGAGTTTCACGCTCCAAGAAACAGTCCAGGAGAATTCCAGAGCCTCTTTGGAATGAGTACTAAGTGCTGCTGTTTCACTGCCTTTGCTAGCAAGATTTACCCCAAGCAACAGGTCAGCAGGCAGATTTTATCACCCACCACTCCATTATACTTCACACAGCTATTTTTATTTCCTCAATGTATTAACTCTCCCACCCATTTTCTGAAGCACAGTGCCAGAACTTGACAGCTTACTTTCTGTAAAGACATTCATGTGTTCATAAGGGCCTAGTTATTTATAAAACTGGCAAAAAAAGTGCACGGTAACAGGAGTTATTTACTGGGACATCTTCTGTGATTCTGCTGAAGAACACCTGAACCTTCAGATGCTTCAACAGCCTTAAAATGACTGCAATGATTTACAATGACAAATCTGAGTTGAAAACAACCTAGGTTCATGTTTTATAAACATGTTTTCAAGTTTATATTAACTTGAGACTGTCTTAGGCATTATTAAAATAAATTAGTACATCAACAAATACAGTATTGCTGAATTATTTAGTTCATTTTTTTTAAAGGTCATACCTTAACACATTTTAATCTTCCATTTATCACCAACCCCAACAAAAGAATATATTTAGATATGCCTAGGTTTTTGACATTAAGTTGTTATTCTAATTTAAATAAGAGGATTATATTTTGTTCCCAAATGACAATATGCTGGGTTTAAAAATTCAATTTGGAGGACAGTCCTTACACATGGCTTCACAACACTATAACTGAAGATAAACAGAAATTCTTATCCTATCTAAGGTGCTGGAACTCTTACTACTAACTTCAGTAGGGTCATGTTTTCATCTCTGCAGTATGATCAACAGCAAACACTACTACCTAACTCTGGGGCTGCTGAATTCCACAGCACGACTGGTTTTCCTGTTTTCCCCAGCAGGCAGGCTCCTGCAGCTCTCGACAGGTGTGTGCTGAGGCAGCAGGCATTGGAGTGCAGCACATGCCCAGAAACGTTCCTGTCTACATTAGCATCTCACCGACTCAGAATTAGCTCCACAGAACTGACAGCACAAAGAAACAATACAGGGTGGTTTGGATGGTAAATATTTACTGGCTGTCAACTTAGATTGCAACAGCCTTAACTCTGCTGCTGGGTTAAACACAGTTGATCCAGAGTCCTGAGGACATATATCTGTGAAGATACAATTTTTTACTCCTCCTCCCCATCCTGTTCCCTAGAAGTAAATATTTAGGAGAGAGTTCTGAAAATAAACTTGTTTTCTTAAGTCACAACAAGGCAATTTTTTCCTTTTACTAGCTCTGTCAGAGCAGGCAGACATGTAGGCATATTTGAAATCCAAGTAGGCAGCAAACAATGTTTTTTAAACTGGTCTTTGTGATCTCCTGTATCATTAATACAAACATTTTGATGCCTACAAATTTACAGGATGTTGTGAGATTATACTCCTGACAAAATATATAAACATGATTTACCTCTTTTTCTACCAAATGCTACATTTGCAAAATTAGTTTAAATTCTTTACCCATTTTATGATCAAGTGAGGAACAGCATATCTAGCTGCAAGTAAAAAGGAGAAAAAGGAGACATGCAAATATATATATATACACATACACACAATGTATGCATGAATATTAGAAATATACATCTTACAAGGTAATTTGCTTTCACAGCAAGCTTCATTTTATCTGTGTGTTTGTACCTTCCCCCCCAAATTTTGTTGTTTTACTGCTAGGACCTCTGATTTTATTACAAATTTCATTTTTTTATCTTCTAGTTAAACTTTCTGGAATCTTGCTATTTTAAGGTAACTCCCATTCAGATATAAAAAGTTTTCTGGACACAAAGTAGAGAAGGAAAACTTTTACCTATGAAATGCTGAGGCAGAAGAGGAAACTGCATACAAACTTTTATACAAGTTCTGGTGTCCTGGTTTTGTCTGGGAAAGAGTTAATTTTATTCTTAGACACCTATTCCTGAGAGATCTGACAGATATTTAGTTGTCCTTCCATATTTATTCTTAATCATACTTTAAAAAAATTTACTTCTACTGCCCCAAATCACAAACTTTAAAAAAAAAAAGTCCTTCTACATTTTGTTTATTGAGGGACAGCAAATGAAACATGCTGCTTCTTTTCCTAAAAGCTGTAAGAGGTTTAGCATAAATTTTACAGAAGACATACAATTTCAAGTATACAATAGGAAGGCAGACTGTCCAAATACTGCATCACTTACACAGCAACTGAAAAATACAGAGAGAATAAAATTGAAGGAGAAATAATTCGCACTAATAAGTCTGCACAGTCTCTTCTTTTTAGCACTGTGTTGCTCAAGGCTCCTCTTCTTCCAACAAACACCAAGGTACTCTGTAACTGAGTACGTTGCTGCCAGAGTCCTCGCTTGTGTTATACATCAGCCTTCCCCACAACATGGTGGCAAAATACAAGCTACCTCGAAATACAAACAAAATCCCTGCCTCTCTTAAACTGTGCACTGTTTTTCTATATCTTGCCCTTTAAAGTGTTAACTTTTTAAAGAAACTACTTGTGTCTGTTTCTTTTGTAAATCTCCGTGGACACTGCTTCATTCCCCTGTAGCAAACATCTGATAGTTGCTTCCTTTGGTTCCTACTCAAAGTAACACCTTGAAATCTTTTCAGATACCAAGGTGGACACTTCTAAGTTACTGCTGTCTGGATGAACTAGAGACAACAGGATCCAAAGAGCAAACCACATCAGCTCTTGCAGTATGGGAGAGGGGCAGCTTGGTGTGATCCTCTCTCAGTCTAAAACTTGGATCCCAAAACTGCTGCAAAGCTGCACAGTTCCTCTGCTGTCATTTCTCTGTGCCCGGGCCAGTGGCTGCCATGAAACACAGCACAGCTGGAGTCAGCCTTCCTTTGGCTGCATCCTTCTGAGGCTCCCAACAGCCTGCCTCCAGGGACAGCAAGCCAGGACAGCCCTTCAAACCTCTCTGCTTCTCCTTCAACAGGATGAGCAAAGGCTCCTCTGCTACGAGCCCTACAAGGTGACAAGAGTCACGTGAGGCATGGGCTGAGCCCTGTCTGAGGGTGGGAAAGAAGAGGCACAGAGGGAAGCTTCAGCCTTGCTCTGAAGGAGCTTCACACTTCAGGATCGAGAACTTTCATCCACACAAAAGCCAAACATGAGTTTGTGTTAGGCAGCATTGGGTTTAAATTAAATTAAAATTTCTCCCACCCAGCTCTGGTCTCTGTGGTACCACCCTCTGTTAAAGGCTTGTGCATTAGGCATTTGGCTCTAAGCATGAGGTACTTTCTGTCCTTGACATCTAGCCCTGAGCCCCATTACTGTTTTGAGCTGTCTTTACCATAGCAAAAAAATGTTCCCTTGCTGCCAGTCCTCCAGGCCTGCCTCTCTAGAGCTGCAACAAAATGCTGTAGTTAGACCTAGCATGGCCTGTTACAGCTTGTGCAGAGGGACTGCCCTAAATCAATCACAAAAATGTCACCAGCAAAGAGATCAAACTTTAATATTGCTTTTTACAGCACATTCCCTTTTATCTGTTAAGAAGAGGATGCTGCTCACTTTCCTTCAGTCTCGTCTCCCAGTTCCTCAGGAATTTATAAAACCCTGTTATGATTTTCTTTTGTTGTTGCTGCCGTTGCGTTTTCCTCCACCTTCCCCCCACAAAAAACCTCTGGGAAGGCAGCCATCAAACTCTGGAAGAGTTCGCTTTTTATAACTGCTCTACTTGCTCTTATATTTTCTTCCGTGTGAGCATCTGTGTGCACACCACCTGTATCTTCATTAATATTTACTCTCTTTTGAGGAGTAAACTGCTCTTCAATTTATTGGCATATTCACTTCATGTGCCTTGCTGCACACGGAGTCATAAAACATTTTTTCCATCTGAACAATGCAAACTTTGACACCAAATTTCCCTCGCCACCCCTCTAAGTCTTTCGTTACTCGCTCGGTGCACAAAACAATTTGCAGTTGCACAGGGGCATTACACGATGATCCTTGAATGTATTTCTTGGCTCTTGCATCCAACTGTCCTCTCCCTCCTTCACCCTGTAGCTTGACTACCACGAGCTCTGAAGAGCCAGTGAGCTCAGAGCTCCTTCTCTCCTCACTACAGCCGGCTTTGGGAGCTGGGAAGCAGAGAGCAGAAGCATTGAGCCAGGGAGCAAACTCTGCACCATTCCCTTCTCTGGGGGGCAGTGCAGCCCCTTCCCTCGAGATGCAAAGGGCAATGAGCAGGGAAAAAGCAGATTAGTTCCAAGGCACAACTCTTCCCCTAGCACTGCCCAAGGCACTGGAGCTAAACACTTCCACCAAATACAAGCACATGCCTGGAGGCAGAGCCTTCCTCTGTCTGTGTGCTTTATGAAGCTTTTTTTTTTCTGCTGCAATCTTGGCTTCTTTCATAATGTTCTCAGTTGGTTTTATCTAAACCAATTTCTCCCCTTTTGCCACACTAATCATATTTGACTCAATCTCTCTTACTGACTCCTCACACAGCTGTAACCATTCTCATATTGCAGGAACTAGGCATGCATTCATTTTGTAACACTCTGCTTCCTTGGGGAGTAGCCCATGGACACCTTTTGCCATCCTTCTCCACCATACTCCTCTCACCTCTTAGGTTACATTTAGCTGGAAAAGGAAGCACAAATAGGACACCAGTTTAATCTGTAGTTGAGAAACAAGCAAAACAGGGCAAAAATGATTGCAAGGTAGGCAAGTAACAAGGATAATTGTCCTCACTTTTTATTATAACACATTGAGTCAGCAGCTTTTCTTTACCTTGTAAGTAAACATGTGAGATGCATAAGCAAAGAAAATGCCAGGAATGGAAATACACTGCTTTGGGAACATAGCAACCAGCTTGAGTCCCAAAAGGGTCAGTGGAGTGAAATCCCAATGCTCATTCTAAGTATGCCATTGGTTGTATCCCTGGGCCAGATTTCACCCCATATAAGAAAGAAATTTAATATTACCAGCTCTTAAGATACCTGTCACAATGCACATTGTTCCTACCAAGGCTAACCCAGTTAAAATTTTTTTAACTCATTTACCTGGAAGCACTGGGCAGAGGAGAGAAACTAAATCCTCTACCAGCACATGAAAAAGCAGGAAAACAGCTTCTGCCAGAAAAATATCCAATTTATACCTTCACTGAATCCAACACATTTGAAACATCTCCCTGCTTCCTAGCACCAACCTGGATCATCTAATTAGTTTAAAATCATTGGACCAAAGTTAATTAGAGGGAAAGAAAGAGGTGGGGGAATACACAGGTGTATCATATATTCCTCCACTTATATAGGAGGGGGTGTAAAGCAAAATCCAATGAAACTATTCCAAAATCTAGAAAACCCAAGTTCAGTAAGAGTTCCTGTTATGAAAAAAGAGTGTTAGTAGTTTACGTCCTCATGATTGTGAGACACCCAGGTTCATTTTTCTTTACATTATCGTAAGGGTTATAATTTCACTCCCAAACACAACAAAATGCTGGGAGCAGGGGCTCACTGACCAGGTGAAGGACCGTCAGGTGAGAACCTGACCAGTGAAGCAGTCCCCTGACATGAGGTACCCCTGACTGTCCCTGCAGCATGGATGCAAGCAAACCCCATGCCATGGGATCACGAGTCACTGCTGGGGTCAGAGGAAACTCAAAAAAAAAAGCCTGAAACTACTGATTTTAAAAGTACCGGGAAAGATTATTTTATAATTTATTTCCATTGTTACTAAGTGTCATTCTTTCAGCGTTAATGTTCTTAATACCCTGAATTTGTGTAGTCTATTAAAACAAATTAATTAACCAGTTTTTAATCTGCTTGGCAATAAAGGATCCATCAGGATCATCAAATCCAACTCCTGCCCCTCTGCAGGACACCCCAAGATTCACACAATGTACCTGTGAGTATTGTCCAAATGCTTCTTGAACTCAGTCATATTTTCGAGATTTCTACTCATGGCTTTAGAAGGACTCTGAAGCTGAAGAAGACACTCTGTTTCCATCTAGCAAGAAAGGCTTGGTGACAGAAGAGTGGAACCAATGGTGACCTCCCTTCATGGTGGTCACATGGTGGTCTCTGGCAAGTCATGAGAGGTGTAGGGATCACAAGAGAGACGGGGCATGGCCTGGACAAGAACCCTCTAGGGGCAGAAGGTAAATAAGTGGATGTAAAGGTTTTGATGCTGCATTAAAACAAACGAACCCACGCACACAAATAAAACAAAACCACCACAAACATTTCCCATGGTGCACACACCTATCCTTCCCTGACTGCCCACAGAGACCTTTCCACAAATACAAGGGCACCGAAGTACAGTGTTGCATTTGTAATTTTCTCTCAGCTAGTCCACCTTAAGATAAGGATAATTTGTCTTATACTGGATGAAACATTTATATTTCCAGATATGTCTTTTGATGCTTTCATCTTTCAGTTTGCTGGGGAGAAGATCAGAAGTCCAGTTTCAACAGTACCACTCCATATCAAATATAGTAACATCACTGTATTACTTTCCAAAAAGGTACACAACTGAAACCCTTGAGTCAATTTTCTATTGACTACATACAAAAGGCAGCTGCTTTAATACAAAAGCACTTTGAAGAATCTTCATTTTTCTGTAAACAGATACATATTTTTCTAATTGAGATTTTTGAAACCTTCTCCTCCAAAACTCTTCTTTCATCTGAAAATGATACCTAAAGCACACCTGAAATGCATCAATCCCCCCTGCCACCAGCTGGCAGCCCCATATTTAGCTGCTGCCCTGAGCTGCATGAAGTCATGCAGAGATGCTGCACAGAAAAAAAAAGCAGTGCAAGCATGAAATACCATCAACAAATTTTTCATTCCTAAGTTAAGGGAAACAGTTGAATGATGCACCAGAAGAGATATTAATCTTGGGCATTCTGTAATCTTCTCTTTCCTTGGAGTAGTAGTAAAGCAAGAAGACATTTTTCCTTGGAAAGGAATGACAAGCTGAAATATTCCTTCAGGCACCACATTCCTCATTTCACTTTTTATCAGACAGTATTTATTTGGTTTAGCTGGGCCTAAACTTGTTCTAGTGGTATCAATGATAGAAATGAGTTACACAGTGGAAGAGAAATTACAAACCCCCTCTACGTTATAAAATAATTTGACTTACAATGCATCCCCAACACCCTCCATAGGAGTTTAGGGTGGCAGGTCTCGTGACCTTCAGCAGATAGATGCATCTCAGATAAAATAAATAAATGATANACTCATTCCAGAAAAAAAACCACAGAAAAAAAATCACAGTAATGCGACAGAGAGGAAGAAATCACAATAACACAACAAGGAATCAAAACAGAAAAAAACCAAATCCACAATAACAAAAACCAAAAGGGGATAAATTTAAGCAGGGATAATGAAGTAGAAGGGCTGATATCTCCCCCTTCACCTCTTCTTTTTTAGTTTAAAGTAAAAATGCATTCCTGAAGAAACTTATGTCAGATCTCTATCTACTGAGAAAACAGTGCAATGAGGGTCAATGGCTGGATGGGATCACTAGGTGAATTAAAATGAAAAATGAGAGACACATTTTATCATTATAAAACAGGTAATCAGGGAATCAATTCAAGACATAAAATCAAACCTGGGAGTCCTT
>WEKY01048350.1:0-25385 GCA_013390045.1 Picathartes gymnocephalus | reverse complement strand
TTCTTTTAAGTGTATGGCAAAGAACAGTGGACCAGAATGCTGTGGAATACCTACCAAAATTTTGTTCAAAATACAGTCTAAGGACTTAGCAAAGCTTGTGGTATGATATCGATTGGTGTAAGAAATATAATTTTATATGCATTACTTCAGAGATGCAGACTCCAAAAAATTGCTAAAATACCATGTAGAAAAACCTAAAAAACAGTATCAAGCCCATAAGCAAGGAGTTTTATATCCTATATAAACAGGAAAATATTTTTATATTTCAGGGGACGATTTGATTTTGAGTCATTGCAAAGAGTCATTCTGGAGCTAAGTTTTTCAAAGCTATATTTTTGTAGCTTTTAGTTGCAGATGCCTCACTTCTGATTAAGACATCAAAATATTAATAAAGATACATTTGTGAAGCATTTTAGTTCTTTGAGGGTTCCTGACATTCTTTGCCAGTGCTGAAAATCCTGCCACAATTCCAAGCCAGATGTTGACATAAATCCTTGAGATGTTGTGAAGAGAGTTTATGTAATCCATCTGCATCAGAATGAGTGAATAATTTTATCTCTTAGATCAGGGCATGTAATTGATAAAATTTTGTCAACTACTGAGGCGGTTCAGTTTCAGGGGAAGATTAGAGCAGTAAGTGCTTCAAATTATAACAGTCAGTAGGATGTTAAACCAAGTCAATTAAAGAAAAGAATTGAACCATGACATCATTTCTTTTCCCCACAGATAATAGCAAATATGCAGATATCTCTCATAGACATTTGTAGAGATATGAGTAAATATGCAATTAGACATATCTTTGAACATGAAGTAGTCCTGAGCTTTCAAAAAATGTTTGTGACTGAACAAAGTAATTGAATAAAGTGTTTGATGTAACTTTGAAATCTAGAAAAAAAAAATGTACTAAGCAAAAATGAAAATTAGTGAAAGTTCATAGGAGTTTTTCTGTTGGAGCACTTCTTTGAAAGTGAGATCATTGTTTGCTCCTTTCTTGTTCAAAAATACTGTCAATTTCAAAATAATCAAGAAGGAAAAGACCAAATAAGAGTAAAGGTTCCATAAGAATGTGTATCTTTATAAACGACAAAAGAAAAATATTCTTATTTTCTTTGGTGATAAACAGGATAGAAACCCAGCAATTCAGGCCCTAAATTCTCCCTGCCCTGTTGTTCATATAGATATTTTTTATGTTCTCAAAATTTCAACTACTCTTTTTAGGACAGAGGCCTCTTTTTAAGTATAATCTATAGCAGAAAATAAGTACATATATTAAAAAGAGAAAAACCATAACCACCTCTTCCCAAGATGGTTTTCATTCTCCCCAATGGAACTTTAAAAAAAAAGGCTGTTCTTGAATATTTGCTATAGACATAAAACACGCTTATTATGTTCCTGTATGTCTAGGACCTGCTACATGTGAATCAACATGGGAAGAGATAATGGACAAGACTGTTTGAATATTTTACATCAGCTCTGAACATGCATTAGAAATCTGGAATTAGACATGGGATCTGGATGTAAATAACTCAGGAACACAAATGAATTTACTTCTTCAATTCTAGTCAAAATCAAATCAATATTAAAACTAGCAGAAAAATCAAAGCAAATATAAAGTTGATGGGTATATAAGATAGGAAGTGTCTTACCATGCTAAAGACACTTTCAAAAATAGAAATATTTCTGATTTTTTTTTACTCCTCAAAATTTGTTCCTATTAAAAATACAATATTCCTATGTTACACCAACAGAGGAATCTGAGATGAGAGGAGAAAAGGCAGAATTAGCTACTTCAAGCTGTGTTTGGTTTCTATGCTTATTTTCAAATTTTCAGAAAGCTAAACTAAATAAGACTCAACAGAAGTAAAGAAGCAGATGTTCACTTTAAAGATACACCTCCACCAGACAACAGGAATTCAAAAACACTTTCACAAAAGTGTCTAAATAATTGCTATCCACAATAGAATGTAGAAATCCTAATAGAAGAGAGAAGGTTCAGCAATTAAACTCTCCTGTCTCTAGTCACAAATAGCAGATATGTAGACACAAGTGTAAATACAGATGAGCAATACTCCCCTTCTACATCCAGTGATGTGTCTCAACCAGCACATAAATCATGTAATGGTTTTGTGCTAAAGAGGTTTTTGTGAATTTTTCCTTCCACTTGTCCACTCCATTCTGAAACGACCTAAGATGCATCTTGAGAAAGAATCCAGTCCAGTCATTACGACCATGATTCTTTTCTTCACAAACTCCAAAGAAAATCAGACAATATTCAAGAATACCAATAAATGACCAATGGCAACAGGGACAACTCAAACCAGAATTCACTGGGTTGATGAACTCATTGCCTTAACTTACATTCAGCATGTTAGCAAAATTATAAAAAAGAATAAGCACAGAGTTACACTTAATATGAGCATAAATATGACCTGACTGAAGAAGAATAAGACCTGACTGGTCTTCTGCATTAATTAAATTTCAGTGACTTCATCATCCTTGTGAAAAAACTACATTAAGCCAGGAATACTTCTCAGCAAAACAGAGTAATGTTCTTTCCACTTTGGAAAACTTGGCCAGCAATGTCTTATATTTTCTTTTCAGACTTATACCTTCTACTTAGCAGATTAGAAATATTACATACATTCTGACAACTTTTACCAAATGGCAATGACTAAAATTGAAGTTAAAATAGGAAAATGAGAAAGTAAGCTTGTTCCTGCAAGACCAATGTTTTGTTTCACACCTTTGGCAACAAGTGTTGACTTCCCATAAATAACACACTACTTCTAAATTCTGCTTTATGAGAAAATAAAATGCATGCAGAAAAATAAAATCAGTAAAAAAACCTGTATTTAAAAAAATAAAGTGATTTTATAGCTAAGCATGTCAGACGCAGTAAAAAAAGCAATTTTTAAAGATTTGAAGTATATTTGTAATATATTGATAAAAGTGAATTTTAGCAACAACAGAATTTTTATATGTGACATAATGCAATGTAGAAATACTTGTGGAAGTAAGCCTTTTGGCAAAACTGCAATCTAAGGGGCACTAGATAACAGAAAAAGAACCACCGAGTAGACTGTCAGTGTGGCGTAGTAATTAATTTAGAGACCATTAATATCAGAAAGGCAATTATATTAGAGAGCCCAGTTTAGAATGTAATTGAGTACCATTCACTGGCTAAGTTTACCATATTATATATAAAATATTTAACATTGTTATGCATTGAATAATATTATGAACTGCTATGTACATGATTCAAGTAATTCATCCATATTCTGATTAAATAGCATCTATTAAATATAATTAAAGAAGAATAAACTTCTTTCTGTCTTGACATAAAGCTTTAAATCTATTATGTTTTACTCAAGTTTTAAGCTGTATAATAAAATATAACTGAAATAAATACAAAAACATCCATCTTTTCAGTGTCAGGAATTTTTAATACTTTGTATTCTTTGAAAAATCAGCCAAAGAATTGTTACTACTTTTCAGATTTTCTGATTAGTTGCTCAATGAAGTTTCTTTTTCACAGGATTCCCCAAAGATATTTACAAATGAATGCCCAGATGTTGGAATCACTGCACATCTCAGAAAAAGTCTCTGTATAAAAAGTGTCACCATCACTAATGAGCAAGATAAGGAAGCTTATCAGAAATCATGACACATTCTTGGGGGAAAATACTTTCATAGAATCATAGAACGATTTGTATTGGAAGGGACCTTAAAGATCATCTAGTTGCAACTCCCCATCATGGCAGGGACTCCTTCCACTAGGCCAGGACACCCAGAGCCCCATCCAACCTGACCTGCACCCACAGCTGCTCTGGGCAACGTGTTCCAATGCCTCACCACACTCACATACATAGCCAAACACACATACACTTATATTAGAAAATATACATGTGTACATAGAAAATAGACATGTTTTTCCCCTCCCTCACTCGAACAAGAAAAAAGAGAATGGGGTAATGGGGCTCTCTATATTAAAATAAGTAAATTAGCCTAATATTAAAAGAAAGAAAAAAGAAAACATACAAAACAGGACTGAGAGGAACAGCCTCTAAGAAAGTCAAGGAAATCGTGAATGATAAATCCTTTTCAAAATGCATTGGAAAATTATCTAGCAGTGTCTAGTGGGTCAAAGTATAAAGAAAATATTCAGAAGAGGTAAGATACACTAGAATATTAAGTGAAATGTGTTTTCGTTGTTTGCTCTGGTATAATTTGTAGATATTCCCTTACGAGAAGACTTTATTTCCAGGCAAGATGCTGAACAGATCTTTATCAGATTGAAATCTAAGTAGAAAGTTTTTAAAGCAAACTCATAAAATGACCAGCAGCAAATCACTAGGCCTAGAAGGTATTCAGTAAAGAGTTTTTGATCAGCTCAGAAAATGAAATAGTTCTTGTGGCATGTAAAATTCATACTAAAAATGCTTTGGAACAAAAGGACTGCAAAGTGGATAATGGGGAACAAAACAGTCAATCACCAAATGTGTTGAAATCTAATGCATACACGTTAAAGCATTCAGATTAAATTTAAAAACCAGACACAAAGGATTCTCTGTTGATGAAGGTCTTGAGCCCATATTACCAGAATGCCAAAGTTCCGCTCATGCTCACAGGGTTTTTTGAAATACATTGGGCACAGACTGGGGCAGAAGCAGCACTGTAGACTAGATGGGCCTTGTTTGGACCCTACACATGTGGGCTTGGTTTTACATTTGTTTCTTTTTGCTATTTCAAGAATTTCTGCTATCTTAAAAATATTAGTCACAGAGCATTCCTGCAGATGCAGTATGGCGCCTTCTATTCCTTTACTGTGTCCCAAGTAAGAGTTACCTTCTGTCTACATGACAAACTGCAACAAAGTCATCCCTGAAATGAACAATCTTAACAATAGAATGAATGAGAAAGAAAAGTACATCCTGAAGTGATCTTACTAAGTCTGTATCAAGTATAGCACAGCACTACTCATTGAACCTACTCTGTTATAAGCCATGTGTAATTCCTACTGTTAAGAATCTCTAACAATTTGCAGCTAAACTCTTAATAAAATGTTGAACTTCTAACAGATGTTCAAAGACATTTGCAAGATTTATTTTTAAAAGCCATATAATTACAATAAAGACAATTTAATTAGAGACTCAAAGATGTTCTGTAATTGAACCCTGCAGCACAATCTTCCTTCCAAGAGAAATAAGCTTACTTTGCTTGACATAGATGAACCAGCTTAGAAAGGTAAAACCATTCTCAGAAGCAAAGCCTTAGAGGTAGTTGTTTGGTGCCTAGAACAAATAATTGTATTTGAAATCAAATTTATTTTCACCTTTGTGCAACCTTTGAGCAGCTTACCAATGCAGCTTTCTCTGAATGTTCAGTACTGATTCAATATACTCTCAATAATTCTCATGTAACACGTAAGATGAAGACTGGAGTGTTAATAACATTATCTCTGGGCATTCATTTGTAAGTATCTTTGCAGCCTCAAGATGAAAATTGCAGTTTGAGTCCAAATCCAGGAATTAAAAAAATCCTAACTCTCACAAATGTAAATAGGAAGTCTTCTAAACCCCTTCAGGGGCTAAAAATGGTTATCAGATTAAGTGAATTTCTGAAGGGAAAAAAAAAAAAAAGGAGAGAGATTTTTAACAGGTTTTGATTAGTGGAGCTGTTAAGCAATATAGATATAATATTTACTTCTTTTCAGGGAGAAGACAACATTTTAGAGATATTGTAGCTGTATAATGCAGCAAATTTCTGCATTCACTTAGGGAGACAACTGGTTCTATAAGTTTGAAGTGTATGTCTGCAAAGTTTAGAAAATACATGGACTTTTTTAGTTGTCAGTTAGAGAGAAAAACATGAGTTTGATCTCTAATTGTTGGTGGATCTTTGGACACAAGCAGTATATCAGGACTTCTTAGCAGAATTTGACCTTCACCATCTATCCTTCTACATGCTTGTCAGAAAATTAAATTAACCACTGAAAATAGCTTCTTTGATCATTGTTATTTCAGCAAAGCAGGTCAGCAGTCTGTCAGTTCTCTCAAGTAACTTTCTTCTTGTTACAAGTCTAATCCATCAAGGTAAATTCAAGGGTAGTTTCAAAATATTTTTCCCCAAGGTAGCATTAGGTTGACACTTACAACAAAAGCTCAGCATTCTCAAGTCCTTTCCATCCGTTGTCATGAACAGATGGCACAATAAAGACAGAACCATTTCCTTACTCTCAAAACTTGGCAGAAGAGGAATTCATTAAGAAAACAAAAATTGATGCCATAAATATTTCTGAAGCTGTTTATATGTTAGTACATAACAAGTACAGTAGCAGCAATATGTTTCCTGGCTTCTGGCACTATGTATTGGGTTTGTGTGGCCTGGTTTTGGTAGCAGGGGGGATGCAGGGGCGGCCTCTGTGAGAAGCTGCCAGAAGCTTCCCCAATGTCTGTCAGAGCCAGTGTCAGCCAGCTCCAGGATGGACCCACTGCTGGCCAAGGCTGAGGCCGTCCGTGATGATAGTAGCACCCCGGTGATAATATACAAGGAATAAAAGTTATTGCGCAGAAGTAATTACACCCAGAGAACAGTGGGATGAGAATATGTGAGAGGAATTATTGTGAGGAGACACCAAGGTCCCTGAAGAAGGAGACGGAGGAGGTGCTTCAGGCGCTGTGGCTGAGATTCCCCCGCAGGCCCTGGTGCAGCCCATGGTGAGGCAGCTGTGCCCCTGCAGCCCATGGAGGGCCACAGGGATACAGACATCCACCTGCAGCCTGTGGAAAGAGGATTCCCACATTGGAGCAGGTGGATGCCTGAGAGGAGGTTGTGATGGGTGGTAAGCCTGTGCTGCAGCAGGGTCCTGGCATGGACCTGCAGACCTGTGGAGAGAAGAGCCTGTCCTGGAGCAGGTTTCCTAGCAGGACTTGTCACCCTCTGGGAGATCAATGCTGGAGAAGACTGCTCTTGACAGACCGCACCTTATGGAAGAGTGACCCACTTTGGAGCCATTGGTGAAGAACTGTTTTGCATAGGGTGGACTCACACTGGAGAAGTTTGTGGAGGACTGTCTCGTGTGGGGGTGACCCCATGCCGGAGGAGGGGAACAACTCCTGTCCCAGAGCAGCAGCAGAAACAACCTGTGACGTACTGACCATAACTTCACTGAAAGTGAGGAGGTAGAATCTGGCAGGAAGGGGACACTGGGGGAGAAGGTGTTTTTAAGGTTTGGTTTACTTCTCATTATCCTGCTCTAATCTTGGTTGATAACAAATTCAATTAATATCCTCAAGTGAAGTCGGTTTTGCCCATGATAGTAATTGGCAAGTGATCTCTCCTTGTCCTTCTCTCAGCTCATGAGCCTTTCATTATATTTTCTTTCCCCTGTCCATTTGCAGAGGGGAGTGATAGAGCAGCTTTGGTGGGTGCCTGGCATGCAGCCCTCACTAATGTCATCAGTAAGTGATTGAAATTTAAAAGAACTCAAAATACTAGAAATGAAACACTTTTACACTTTTTGTGTCATCTCAAAAGCTGAAAATTCTTTTTCTTAGCTGGCAGAGAGTCCTAAAAATCCCAGATGGCCTTTGCATCACCACACAGTGGGCAAAAGAACTGTTGAAATATAGATGGGTGGTACACTGGAGTGTAAGGCAATACACTCCAACCAATATCAGTGCACCTCTTATTGCTGCTGTAAGTTCAAGTTTTTTAAATTTAAACTGTTCCTCATTCCTTGTAGGGTATGCTTTAAGTTGACTTACATTTACTCCCACTGAAACCTCCACGAGGCAGAGCACAGCAGTGTCTCTGCTTTCTGATTCCTGCTGTTCTATTCAAGCCAGGAAAAAGTAGGCACCCCTACACAGGACAGCCACTGGTTTGCACTCCCTGTGGCTGAAAACACACACTAGGTCTTCCCCTGCACGTTAGGAAGGACCCCTTCTCTGTCAGGGTCACATGCTGTGCGTCTTGCTCCTCACTTACCCTTCAAAGGCATGGCCAGAGCTGGAACAACAACTTAGCAAAGCCTAAATCCAGACTGCCTAGGAGACTCCTGAATGGTCTAAAAAGAACTGATTTAACTTCTGTGTTTCCCTAGAACTACTAGACTTCATAACAAGAATGCTTTGTCACTAGTCAAAAGAAGAATTTCTTGGCTTTCTGAGTGCAAGACTAATTAATTAACCTACCTAGAAATTAATGACCATAACAACTCATCACTTCCAAGACATAGCATCTCCCTTTCCTCCTTCCTTTTCCCAGTTTCATTTACTGAAATATCTGAAAAGAAAACTCCTATTTCTAGAAGTGGACACAGCATTTGCACTTACCTTTATTACAGAAGAGCATAAAACCCAACAAACATATAGGTAATATACTTTTATGCAGCTTGAAGTATTTCTGAAAGGGGAACAGAAAACAGATGTTGAGCACGATATGTGATCAAAAAAGGTAATGGTTCCTCTCCGCCTAGTAACTGAGACACCTCAATATTCAACTTCAGCTGAGACAGTGAGTTGAAAAAAAAAACCCACACAGAGAATGCTTTTTTTTCTTGCTCTTTGACAGGAGAACGAATATGCAGCTGTTATCAGGGAATTATAGGATTAAAATAATAAACTGGGCTGAGCTCACTAAAGGAAATATCATGCCAATCACCCTGCATTCAAAAATCCTCTGAATTATGCAGTGCGAAATCCTCGCATAAAAGAAGAACATGCTTACAAGGAACCACCTGGTCATTATACACTGCTTTGTTTCTTTTGTGATAAAACTTCATGTAGAGAGGATGCTGAAGAGAAAAAAATAAATGAAAAAAAAGAAAGAAACAGAAAATGAAGCATTGCTACCATACAGGAAAAATAATAACTAGATGGGAGGAATATTTTGTATTTTTTCTCTCAATAGAAAATTAAAAAACCTACAAGAAAACAAAATATGAAAATCATCATGTTTGATATGTTTTGAAGGGAGGGGGAAAAATTATGTTTGGAAAACAAAAAAAGAGAGTAACTTGGATTATGGAAAACTGCTATAAAAACTCTCAAAATCATAGTCACTAGGAAAAAAAATCACCCAGGTTAAATAAGGATATCTGAAAACTTTGCATTTGAAAGAAAGATTACAACATGTATTATATTGATATTCTTACAGAGAATATCCTTCCATTGAGAACAGCCCCTATATTAATATTTATGATATGCATATTGGCTTTCTGATTTGGCTGCAATTTTGCTCTCCTGCAAAATATTTTAGAAATGCTACATATATGAAATTGCCCTCTAATTCCATCGATGATATTAAGACAGCTTAAGGGTTTGCCTCCAAACTTGGTGGCTTGAGGGCACTCTTTGATTTTAATAAAGAAACCTACGCGAAGAGCAAGCTGTCAATTTAACTATAAGTAGGTCAGAGCTAAACTAGGACACTTTTTCTTTGGGCCAAATCACAAATCAGAGGGAAAAGGCTAAGCTAAAAGGGTTTTACTAAAAATGCCAATCAGTAGTTACACAACCAAGGAAATGAATCAGCCAGTGGCTTTTACAGAGCAAAGAAATGGCTGCCTAGGAGTATTTGGAATCACTTACGGGAGCAGAGCCATTGAAAATGTCCAGTTCCTGCAAGGGAAAGTTATGCATAGGTGGAACTGGAGGCATTTTACTTTCCTGTAGATAGGACTGTGCAAAGGAAGGGGAAAGAAACAAAATTTAACTCCCACATTGTATGATACATTAATTTATGTAGCATTTTGTTATTATTTTCTGTCGATTATTATTGCATAAAGAAAGAATTGAATGTTGTAGGATACATACCTGTAGGTATATATATGCATCTATACATAACTACATATACTTTCACATTTCTTGTTCAGTTGTAACAGAATCCTTTCCCCCAAACACCAATTGTCACAGTGTAGCATAACTTGAATCAACAGCCTGAAGACTTCAGGGTAGGGCAAGTGCCATCACTGAATAGCTAAGTATGATTCTGAACATCTTTTGACATCCCTTTTTTTTGACAAATAGGCATTTTTATGACACAAATCTCTGTTCTTTGGGTCATCATCCACACTGCATTATTTAACAACCACCTAGGTGTCTTAAAATCGGGATCTTAAAATAATACACACCTCATGTGTAAAGGAATCTTCTCCCAAAAGCATATTTAGTGTCAAAACAAAATAGGAAATGAAGAAAAGTCATAGAAATAAAGCAAAGCAGAAAAGAGAAAAAATATAAGCCAGGTCAGTATTTTGTTATCTGAAGTTATCTGAACTTTGCACTTAAATCACATAAACACATCAACAATATGTTCTACAATAGAAGTTGTGTTTGATTTATGTATCAGAAATTTCATAAAGCTAAATGCCTCATAGGAAATCCTTAACACCTCCATTGTGCTGTTTCTAGAAGAGCTGGAAGACAAGCAGTATGATGGAGACCAATACTCTGCCCTTTGGTACAGTGTGTTTCTCACACCCACTATGACTTCCTGGCACATTCCCTTCCCTTCTCATGTTCACTAAATTATATCCCCACTACTAATAGTGAGAAATCAGTAGTCAGCCTCAATTTAGAGTGGGTAAGAGGAGGAAACACCTTATGGAATTGTTCTCTCCAGTACACCTGCAGACAAATATTCTAAAACTTTTCTTAGATCAGTAAATTACAACTGCAGATAACATTTCCTGTCACTGGGTTTTGATCATTTATAGTCTTAGGTTTCTAGGATTGCCCCATACACAGATTTTATCCAGATGAACTAGCACTCTTCAAACAATTCCTGTACATGTTTGATATTTATCAGGAACAAGTTTAGAACCAGTCACTGTGTTTGGATAGTAAAACAGGATAACATCGTAGACCAGGAATCAGGCCATTCTGTCAGCTGGCTGTAGGGCCTTTGAAAATCATTTGTGTCTACGCTAATAAACAGAGCTCTAGAAGAATTCATGGGTAGGGTAGACTAGACTTGATTAGAATATTTCAGGTTGAAGGGGCCTAAGCCAACAATCTGGTCCAACTGTCTGATCTTTCAGGATGACCAAAATTAAATAAAGTTGTTAAGGGCATTATCCAAAGGCCTTTATAACCCTGACAGACTTGGGGCATTGACCACCTCTCCAGGGAGCCTGGTCCAGTAAATTACCATCCTCTCAGTAAAGAAAAGCTTCTTAAACTTGAAGTCTGAACCTCCTTGATGAAACTTTGTACTCTTCCCACATGTTCTCTCACTGGATACCAGGAGGAAGAGATCAGCACCTCCCTCTCCTCTTCCCCTCCTCAGGAAATTGTAGGGAACTATGAAGTAGACCTAGTTGTTATCTAAATGCATAGCTAATCCAGACAATGTTAAAAACTTGAAAATATTTAGGAAAATAAGATATGACATGCTACTCTATTAGAATTTTTGCAAAAAGCACAATTGCAGTCAAAAATTTGAAAGTCTGTATTTATTTCATTTTTTATAGTAATTAAATATTGAAGTTACAAGTTTTAACTTGAATATTTGAAGACTCTTATATGTCTCTTGAAGTAAATTTTGAGGGTCTTTATTCAGCCACCCAGGACAAAGCATGGATAATACTCTGAACATAAATTTGCCTGTCCTCTGTCTTCCCTTATTTCAGCTGTATTAATGGTATTCATATTAACTGATTGCCAGCATTTCTAATTCTTGCCTTCTCCCAGGCTCTGCTAGAAAAAAAACATTATTATGCTCCAGTTGTCCTATTCCTTGAATATGATGCCTTTCCATTGCAAATACAAATCACAAAAAGATCACCTACCTGGTGGTAAGTGGATATTTATTCCTCAGATTTCTTCTGCCGTAGGAAAGAGCACTGTACTACTGAGAACAGGCCTTTTTCTTGTTATTCCATTTTGCATTGTTTGCATCCTTGCTCACTCAAGCAACTGAACTAAATCCATGTTATAATCTTTGCTCTAATGTTGGTATTCCTCTCTGTCCAGAAAGTCTCGAAGTTTACAGATGCAGACTGTGTTACAAGTTATGGATTAGATACCACATATAAGAAATTATGGTGGAATACCTTTTTTTCTATCAAATTATGATATAGTTTAAGATAGCAAATCTTCTAGGTATTATTATTAAATATAGATGTACTTTGTCTTTCCATCATATCTGAACTCATTTCACAGTTATAAATGTAGCATAATTTTTGCTGCATTTTCTTACAGGCTTTTTGTTCTTACATGCCTTGCTACTCAAGCAGCGTAGGTGTTTTTAGAAATAGCAGCAAAAAACCCATACAAAATACAGTTTCCCATACATAAAACCAATATAAATTTTTATTACGCAGGATTTATTTTACTGTACTTGACATCTGTTCCTTTCTTTAGCATTCATAAAAATCATCACAGGAAAGTTCCTGATGAAGCTGAAGAAGTTTCCTCTGCACTGATATTCTCTAGGAAGTCTCACATGGACAGAGCAATCATTCTGAGTTGCATGCACCTACTGAGATACGTGTAAGTTAAAAGTTCACAATACCTTCCTTTCTTAACACCTCTTTCCATTTTTTTTTTTTTCATCTACTTGGCTGTATTTTTTGTTTGAAAGCTATTTGCTCAAACGCAGTGTAGCAACAGAGATCTCACTTCCAAAACTACACGATTGTAGCAGGAAATATGAAGATGCTTACTGTTTATTTAAACTCATCCCTCTTGTCATCTGTTCCCCTTAGCATTTATTTGGGCAATTAAATACTAATTGCTTTATAATTTCTGTCAAAAATTACCTAACAAATTACCTGTCACTATTTTAAAAGTAATGTCTGACAGATGATAAACATTAAGTCTTATTTGGTTTGTTTGAAATTCCATAGATGGGATTTTAATGTCAAAAGTAATTTGATAGATTCTTAGTTGATTGTATGGCTGCTGAGTTTACAAATTACTGCTTGCAGCTGTTTTTGCAATTCTTCCTCAGGGTTAAGCTGTTCAGAAGGAAATGATCACATTTTAATTAAATCTAATAGGAAATAGAACAAATCTGGGTTTGTTTTTTTTTTTGGGGGGGGGATTTAATTTTCAGTATATTTATATTTTGATAATTATTTAGAAATTTGTTCATGCAATAAATCCATTTATTGCATATTTTTTGCAATTTTAATTTCAAAGTGCATTTCACACCTTAATCAGGATTTGTACAAGTGATGAGAAACTGTTTACAAGGAGTTTTAACATTTTAAAGTGGTTACAGACTTGGCTTTTAAAGAGACAGTAGTAGGAGGAAACTTTGCTGGAGAAAGGTAACAATGTGGCTCCCAGTCAGGCTGTGAAAAGGAACTCAGAATAAAAACACAGACCTTCCACAGCCACGCAATCATAGCAACATTTTAGGAAAGCATGTTTATTCTTCAGGTCTTTATTATTGGAAAATACCTCTCAGATACAGAAGACTATTAGGCTATGAAGCCAAGCATCCCAATGTTCATGCCCTGATTGATCCCCTTCTGACTACAAAGATAGCCTAAGATTAAGTTAGAGTGATTCCTTACAAGTTTTGGTATTCTCGATGCACTGATGATACTCCCACTCACATCTTATTCCACACTTTATTATTAATACAATGGATATTTTCATAATACAGAGTGACAGAATCACCAAGACTTTAGGACAGACAAATGCTGGGAAGTCTTGTACTTTCAGAGGATTTCACATACAGACATTAGAATGAAACATATCTTTAGTTTCCTTTTACTTGAGTTCCTCTCTGATAAATTATGTTCTAACCACTAGACAGTTCATACGCTTGCCACAAAAATTATCCAATTCCTGTAATTTCTTTTTATGGATGGGATCTGCATGGTGTGCTGTGCCCTGATAGTTAAACCATTCAGTGGTGCATTATTCAGGGTTCTCAGTATCTAAGGTGTAAAATTAGCCATACTTTTCTTTCTCTGTGGTGTTAGCTCAACACAGCCCCCACCATTTTGAATGATATATTACAGAGTCTTTTCTTACTTGCAACCTAAGGAACCAGCACTTCCTGGTGCAAAACACATCAAAAATTCCTACTATTCCACAAGAACCATAAGGTACATGGAACCTGAAAGGCTTCTTAGCAGTGAGTTCCATACAAAAATTTTGAGTATAATTTCTGCAGGCATATGTGGATGTTTTCTTAATATTTCCAGACCACTCATACCTGCTGCTTGTTTAAAAAATAAGTTTTTTTTCAAATAGGTGTCAGTGGAAATTCTAGAGAAAAAAAGATATATTAAATAGACCTTTTTTTTCCCCTATTGTAGTTTGCATTCTGTTTGTATTGTATTTTGATGGCTTAACCTAGTATTAAGAAGCAATAAGAATCAAGTTAATTTAAAGGATTTTGAGATTTACTGTACTTAATTTCTTATAACATAGAGCCATTATATTCTGAAACTGATTGATATGTTCCCTTCACACTTCTGTCACCAGTCATTTTTAAAAACTTATTATTGATTGCACTTAAGGAAAAAGCATCATGCAGTGGCACAGGCTTTTGCCCAGTCATGCTGAAAAGCACGTCCTATTTACATCACATTAGAAATTTGGAAGGTGAAAAGATGGTGATTTTTCAGATCCACAGTTTTCAGATAACTCCTTTTCAACAAATCCTCCATCAGAACAAAGCACAAATATTTTTTCCTGCCAGCTTATCTATGTGGGTCATAAACCTCTATATGAACCCAATATATGGATTACATGGATTACAGATCTTCGTAATTTTTAAAAAAGATGTAATGTTGGGTTAAGAGAGAGAAAGAATGTGTACTCCTGGTCTAACCTGGGATGAAAACATGAGGTGAAAGATTAAGTAATTTCTATTATTTCAGTTGGTTTTTTCCCCTGGAGAATGGGAAAAGGAGACTACCCATTCCTAAACTTTTACCCTTCACACTTTGCGGGCTCAATTTAGCAGTCAGTTTCCTCAGAAAATCCTTTTCTATAAATATCCACATCTTTCTTGTTTCTATCTCCTTTTTCAGATTGCATTCGTTTTCTTACCTTCCTTTCAGAGCTCAGATTTCCAGAATTTTTCATTTTCTTTCAAGTGTCTTCGTTTTGGAGACATAGAGGTTATTAGCTGATAATTCCTGCATGTCCTGGTAAGACAGGAAGATCATCCTCAGTTGCTTTATTTAGACTTTCCAGAGTCTAAACAAACAAAAATCCTCCCAAGTATACCTCTATCACTTTCACAAAATGCCTTATTGAAATGAGATTTAGACAGAAGAAGAACATTCTTTTAATGAATTTTAGGCTATGTCCTAAGCACACTGAAAAGCCTGGTTCAACAGTGTTATCGGTTTTCAACAGCACTGTCAGTCAAGATCCTCAGAAAGACTTGAAGTTTATTTAAAAGTATTTATTATAAAATTCCACTTCCCAGTCTCTTATACATGTGTTTCTGTGTATCCTGTAATCCTTCAATTAAGGATTATATGTTGGTTCCTTCAGGTTTACCCTTACTGTGTATGCAAAATACAAGGTATCACGCATTCTAATTTTAAGCAAAAAAAAGAGAACATATTAAACATTAAGTGTAAGAGCATTTGCCAAACTATTATTTAGAAAATTCTAGAATGGCAACATCTGCAAATTACTGTGTCTAGACAGAGTTTAGCCTATTAAAATCATTTTCATGGGCAGAGGAAATTTTTACATGAAATTAACAGGGGCAGAAAGAGCAGAAGTCAACTACAAAAGGGGTACTGAACCACAGCACTAAAAAAGACATCCTGTTGTACCACATAAATTCATCACTGTAAGAAGATACCGAATGTGCTGTTCTTTTCTTCATGAATTTATGCCCAGGAACTAAGTCCGGAGACAGATGGAATATTTATATATCTATTTCTCTAGAAAGAGATTTTACAACTATATCAGAAATGCATGGAATATCTAACGGTCTTAGGGAAAAATGTTACTATCACATTTTCAGATCAGTGATTTCAAAAGCCAGAACCTGAAAAGACTAAACATAGAATGTTACATTTAGGTAAGGATTTGCATAAAAGGGATTTTGCTTAATTTCTTACTCAGTTTTCAAATTTTCTGCCATAATTCATTCCATACTATCAGTTATAAAGCTTAATTATTAAAATGGTGACTGTTTTAAGCTAAATTAACAATTACCTCCAGTGAAAAATCTTGCACTTTTAATATTTCAGCTAAAAATATATCTGAGTCATTTCAATTATTTCTTCTTGTAATCCAGAAGGAATTTCCTCTCTTTTCATGTAATGGTTGAGGCAAATATAATAAAAGTTATTTAGGACGCAAATTATAACCAACTTCAATGCCAGCATAGGTTGCACACTTTCAAAAGAATTAATTATTTCCCACTGCCTTTTTTATCTTCTGTGGAATCCTTAAATGTGCTTTTAAATACAGTCTTTGAAAGTCTCAGACTGTCACAGAAGCTCCATTTATAGCCTTGGCATTTCTTCTTGTCTAAAGGACACAGCTTTTCTTCAGACATACTCGGCTACACCTAGACTCAAAAAATGCCTCTCCATTACTCCAAACCAAACCAGCCTGTGCTTAGTTTTGATTGCTATAGATTTCACTGAGACTCTTGTCTTAAAACTATGAAACTGAATAAAGTTAGCCACTTCGGCTCTCAAAGTGCTCTGTTGTGTATTTGACCAGGGTGAAATATAAATGCTGACTTAACTCTTCCTTAACAAATTACTGGAGAAAGAAAAGACAAGGCACAAACCATTCTTCCCTTCAAGCATTCCCCAGCTCCACCTGGGCACTCAGAGCACTATTCTTGCCCAGCAGCTGTAGAAACATCTGAACTCTTGCAGCAGTTTGTATTCAGAAATAGCACTTCATTTTTTACATGTACTGTGTGACCTAGCCAGCCCCATTAGGTGCAACGTAAGCCACTCGGAATACAAATTGTTCATTTCTTCAAATCTACACATTTTAATGTTGGAAAGTGCAAAACTATATTGTGTGTTAACCACATTCTGTCATAATAAGGTTCCTTCCCTCCAATTTAGTAGTAGTTTGAGATGTATTCTTAGTAACTCTTCATAACATCCATTATACCATAGCTGAAATTAAGACCCAAGCTCTACACTGCAAACCAGTGAAGCCTTATGTCATGTTGACAGAGAGCTAAATACTAAATGCATTTCCAGAAATATTATTCTCGAAGAGCTGTGTCACTGGATATTCCACATAATTGTGAGCGTCATTCAACTGAGTAATGACTCACCTAAAATTACATGTTCATATCCAAGAAACTTTTGCCAACAAAAGAACAAGGCTCTTGAAGTGTGCCACCAAGGAAAATAGTTTTAATTGTAGAATAGTGATTTTTCAGTACAGCTGCAGGACAAGACAAAAATGTAAAATTAAGGAGGGTTTGCACTGCCTTTTATATGAACATTTTCAAGTGAAAAATCAAAGATTTATAACATAGGAACATGAAATGCAGATGAAAAGGACAATGCTCATTATTGGTCTGACATCAGGTTTCTATTTCAGTGGTATTTCTCCCCGCAAGTTAGGAGCTTGAAAAGAAGACATATATCTTTAGGTACTGATTTTTCAGTGAAAAATTGAAAATACATATCTTTAGGTACTGATTTTTCAGTGAAAAATGGAGGCAATCACAAAGGACTGTAGGTCACCTATCACTGTTTCAGCACTCTGCAAGTGATAGGAAGGCAAGCTCCACTGTTCAGACTGGGGGTGAATTTCATCTCTGTAGCAGATTCGGTAACTGTAAGGTCCACAGGAATTATTCAAAGGTAGAATTATTTTGTATGTTCTTGACCACCTCCTTATGGCTTTATCTCTGATTCAGAGACAGACTTTGGCCAGAAGTCAATAAGTAGAGAAAGACCTGTAAAGTGAAGTCTACCAATTCCATTCAGAGTTGCAGTCAGTAGTCTGATGACATCTTTCTATATCACTTGTTAATGTAACTCATAGTTAAATCCAAGAGTTGTCATGGGGACATCAAAAAAGATTTGTTCAAGCCAGTTTCACAAGTCATTAGCTATCAGCTGAAATTCCCATTTCCCTAACTCAAATTTAAGCCATTAAATCATACTGCTCTCAACTGAAAAAGATGACAAAAATAACCCCTCCAAAGAAGAAACACACTCTTAAATTTTCATTAATTTACATCCTTGCACGTAACCTTCCAAACTAAATAGAACCCAGAATACTGGGGAAGGGGAATCTATAATTTCTTCATCTAGAAGGGAAGCTTTCACTGAGAAAGTATGGCGTGTAAATCTACTTTGTTTTTAATATGTACCATTGTCTTTCTGTGCCCTGAGGTTTTATATGCATAAACTAGCACAGGAACTCTGCCCCATAAACAAGGGGTAAAAGTATACCAAGTAAATAATCCCCACAAGTGTGAGAAAATATGAAAAATCATTTCTATTGAATAACATGTGATTTTTTTTCCAAATATCTATATGGTAAAAACATCAATTGAAACTGCAGTTTTTTAAAATTTTGTTCATCTATTCTTCACAAGCCATAAAACATTGAGCAAAAACACACAACCATGTCTCCAAGAGGAATTAAGACCCTTGGCATGTACTTGAATCATTCACACACACAGAGATAATTTAGTCAGTTTTACAGTGTATTAAAATCAGGTCAAATAACCCACTATTCTATTTACTTAGAAGGAAATAGTTTATCATTCTGTTCTCTATGTAGGTACATAGGACAAAAGGGACAGTCACTTGAGTTGTTTTTTTTTTTTTTGATACTAGTGAGGCAGAAATGGGCAGCTCATCAATGCAGAAAATTAGGGAAGGAAATGTTGTGACAGATGCAGAAGAATTGCAGGAGACAAGCAACAAGGCTGGCCAGGAGAGACTAGGAGTATTGATGGGAACATGTCAGGAACCTTTAAGCAGATAGAAAGATGGGGAAGCAGAGTTCAGCAGGTCACAACATTATTCAGAATTTCAGCTCTGAAATCATAACCACTCAGGAGACGTTTAAGGTAATACTTGGTAGGGTTTAAAGCCACCAGCAAGGAATTAAAAAAACCAAACAACATGTTTTCTTTATGCGATGTACTGTATATAGAGAGTTGCTTATGTAGTATAGCCACCAATTGTATAGTTCTTTACATGTAAAGTAAAGCGATTTCAAATTCCAGAACAAGGGCACAATGGAGGAATTCAAGTTGGATGTGGGAAAATAGTTCAGTATTATTGTCAGAAGGGAGGAAAAGTAGAATAAGAAACGTCGAAAAGTTTTATGGAAGGGAAAAACAGCATATTTTCTAAGGGAGTATTTCTAACTATTTGAGAAGGGTGTGAAGAGTGAAGTAGAGATGACTCCTAGACCTAATGTGTGAGATGTATTGAAACAAGCACCACTCTTCAAATTGGGAGGGTTGAGGAGCCCCCAAATCTTCTACCCACACATTGCTATTTAAGCATACCAGAAAACTTACTGATATAAAAATTAAAATAAAATAAAATATAAAACACCCCACCAACAACAACAACAAAAAAAGCAAACCAGAGGACTACTGAGAACAAGATGAACTCAAAATGGTGACAAACTTTGGAAATAACTTCACCAAAGACAGCACTATTATACCACTGCCTGTAGTCTGTATTGATGACAACAAGCATGGCACTATACTAAATATGAAAAGACTGTGTCTTACCAAAAGAATGGACAAAAACTCCTGTCCCTTGCTCCATATACATTCTGACTCTGAAATTCCAAGATTCAATTATAAGACTGATATGCACATTTATGAAGAACCCAAACATTTGCATAATGTGAAGACACTAAAATAAAATTAATGTTGAATATTGGAGCTCTTTTCTGCAGGTAGCCTTTGGCTAGATGAAAAGCTAAAGTATGGAAATTTATGTGGAATTTACATCTCCTGTAACAAATCCTTTCTCAAGAGCAAAGCTAGCATCAGAAAGGCAGATTCTATATTCCTTTATTTATAAATCCAGCAAAATGCCAAGGTTTACTTGTTACAACTCAAAGTTTAGGTAGCAGCAAAAACACCTTTTATTGAGGTATGTTGGTTTAGGTGCAGCCTAGCTAACTATGTCAGCAGCTGTAATCAAATAGTTAACAGCTAAAAGCACACATCATTTTGGAAGACTGTTAGAAATACTTTGGGTCTCATCTGAGAAATTCTTACAGAGATTTAATTTATTTATTTTTATTAAGTGAGACAATGAAATAACTTAAAAGTGAGTCCAAAACCACCTCGACTCATACCTCTTAGGAATTATATCTCTGTTGGGAACAATGCTGTATTGAAGGCTATGGGCAATCCTTTGAAAACACAACTTCATTATCAACACAAGTAACATTAATTGTGCCAATTTAGGAAGTCAAAAGGTTAAGAAAAGCAGAAAGAACCAGAAAATTACTAAATTACCTTACTGCTATTATCTCGTGGCTCAAAATTAAAAGACTAAATACCAAGACAGGAATTGACTCATTGAAATGTCACTATTTTTCTTTTCTTTAGAGGTAGTTATTATCCTACCAGATCCTTGGAGTAATAGAAGCATTTTCTATGCAAGGACCTGCAAATATTTCCCATATTTTTACTGATGGATAACAGTAGTTGGTAAGATTTTACTACATGGTTTATCTAGAGGAATCCTCTCATTTGTCAATGTCAGCTTCTCTGTAAATCAAAGCTAAGTTTAAATCAGCTGTAGCCATACAAGACGGCAATAAACACTTCCCTTAGGCAGATTCATTCATTTTAGGTTAAAAACTTGCATTTTTGCATTGTTACCTGTGCACAGATATAGGCTTTAGCAGCCTTTGGAAACCACTGGCACTCTTCAAATTGGTGAAAATAGAAGGGCAAAGATCGATGGCAAGAAGATGCATATAAAAGAAATTATCAACCAGCAAAAGAATATTTGACATCCCCAAAAGCCTGGAATTATACTTAAATTTAAAGACTGACCATATACTATTTTCCTTGTAAGTCTTAATTTCTCTTTTTAATGAAATCTCAAAATATTAGTACAAATATATAAATAAAGCTCAAGACCAAGGATGATATTTGAATTAAACAGGTGGATAAAAAGTTAGCATTTGGGCAATATAGCATTCACCAAAGCTGTTCACAGAGCTCTTACTTAAGAATTTTTTCCTAAGTCCCTGTGTCAAATACTCAAACATTTAGATATTAAAGAGATTAAAGTTATAGCTAGTGTAGAAGCAACAGTTCTCATTCAGAGCAGAGAAGTGTGGGCAAAGAAATTAGAAGAAAATGGGTTAAAAACAAAGCATGTGTAATTACACGTTCTGAGCTACTTCTTTTTGAAGGCACTCCACCTTAGAGAAGATAAAATTTAGTAGTGAGTCACCTCATACAATTCTGTTCCAGAATAACTTGCTTTTTAAAAGGGGAAGTAGTGATTTGGTATTAGGAACTGAAAATTACTTTGTGGAAAATATGCTATTTTACCTGCTATAAAAAACCTTTTGAATAAAAGGCCATGAAAGCTTAAATTCATTAGGGAAAAATACAACAGATTAAAGATGTGACTGAAAATTGACCTATGACCACTCAGGCAAGCTACTGAATATCTTCCACAACACAATGCTGGCTGTTCTTCATATTTTGCATGAAGGAGTTGCTATGGAAAAATATCTAGATTGTTATTTATTTGCTAGATCAAAGACTGATGATCTAGTAAGGCACAGTTGTGATAGTACAACATTACTAACAAAACTAGCAAAGTTTTTCTTTACTCAACAAAATGATGGACAAGAAGTCACATCAGTAAAGGAGTCAGAGTTTAAGAAATTTGTCTGATGGAAAGAAAGGTAAATACCTTTATGTAATAATTGCCAAAATGCATATAAATAAATTGTTGCTTTTTAAACACGAAAAACTATCTTATGGAGAATGGCAACTATACTGCCTTAAGCTATCATAATATATGGTCAAATGTATTTATCACTGCTGTTATAATGTGATGAATTTTGTTTATACCAAGAACCAAACAAAAAATCTTGGATGATAGCATCAGATATATGAGTGAGCAAAGAGAAAGTTTGGAGATAACTGCAACAGTTCAACCTTCAAATCTTACCTACTCTAGTTGCAAATTAGTATTTTCATAGTGTTATTTGCTTATAAGTTTTAATTTTAATTTTATTTTATATATTTATGCGATACAAAAAGGGAGGTATTTGGTTATGATCTTAATTTTAGAATTATGGTGCCAAGGAAAGTAAGAAAGGCAACTTGTATGCTCTCATCCATCTATAACCTTTAAAGGACTACTCTGCTCAGTGTTAAACCAACTAAGAAAAATATTGTTATCTTGTGAGTGCTGGTTGCATTGTCATAATGATGAAAAATAGAAAGAAGAATTTTAAAGAGGAGCCTTTAAAATTTACTGATGTAGGAGACGGCTAGAAAGAGTGCCCTTGTTTTACTTCTTCATTTTAATAGCATACAACAACATTGAAGGAATTAATTCACAGCTATAACATGGTTTGTTATACCTAATATGATCCATTATATCTACCACATCATGTATATGTCCTCATCTCCTAATGATAAAATTATTGAAGCAGGTAAAACATTCTGATGTAGTTATTATACTTACATTAGCTTCACTAAAATTGCAAAAGGCTATACTTTCATCCTCACTTTACTAATGAAATTGCACACGTATCTTCAAACAGGAGATCTGGATCTACTGATTTGGGAAAGATCACAGGGTATTTTTTGACAAGAAATAATTAATATCACTTCATTCACTGCTGCTTACCTGTGACTCCTTTCCAGGATGGACAATTGAAATGGTTATACGGAGATTATGTAATAGCCCTCTCCTTCCCCCAGCCTGGTTTTTTTTTTTTTTTTTTCATAACGTTCTTNNTTTTTTTTGACAAATGATCTAATAATTAAACATCAATAGTTCATTATAAATCTCAAGGTACTACATGGGATTTTACAAAATTTTGGAGCTTGTTTTACAGAATGTTGATATTTTAAAACAAACAGAAAGCACAGGGAGAGATTTAGTAAAAAATAAAATTCTTTACTAAAAGAAATTCTCAGGAATCTTGAATGAAAATTCTTGGCACAAATTCAGTTGAACATGTTGCTTTGTTTTTTTTTCCAAGCAGACACAGTTCCCTGAAAGTCACTAGCTCATCCAAGGATGGTACAACACAGAAGCAGCAGTCAGACCTGGTAAAATCTGGGAAGAAGCCTGGAACATTCATCAAAACTCAGGTATGTGCCACTCTGAAAGCAGGACTTGTATAGTAATCTCTATTGATTGTTCCCTCTCTCAGAGGCAGAATCCCAACTCTTTTGTGACAGACCTCCTTGGCATTATACTAGGTATGCTTGAAAATAGCCAGCCTCTGCTATTTTTTCAGAGACACATATTCAGTGATCCCAACGAACTTCCCATTAAAAAAAAAAAAAATCTTGATTTCATAAAAAAATACCATAGCCTATTTTATAACAGAAGAAGGGGATGCTAATGTTTAAATACATGTTCTGTATTATTTCATGAAGGAACTTGGAAAACATTCATTCCTATTCACACATAAACGATTTTAAAGTTTCCAGAAACATAAATCTGAAATAAATTGTCCACAAATTTGTAGTTTCTTGCAAGCAACCTATAAAGATTCCCATTTACATCAGTTAAAAAAAATTATTACGCATGAGTAATAGTGTATAGTTTGCTTATAAGCAACATTAGAATGTCAAGGTTTTACCTAAGAAATATCATTATCAAAGATTAGATGGTCTGGCACAGATGTTAATTCTTTGCTGATGCTAAACGTACCTGAGGAACAGAAACTTTATCTATAACACTGTCATGTGCTCACCTTACAAAATCCTGTTTATCTTCCATACATTGTTTTACACAATATTTCCTTACTGTAAAAAAATTACTTTGAAATACGCCTTAAGAAGGACACTAAAATAAAATTTCTTGAATAATGTATTAAAATCTTAATGCTTAAATACAAACCAATTATTAAAAATAATATTCATTGCAGCTAACATATTATTTTGTACACTTTCTATGATATAATGCTAAATATTTTGGATGAAAATTGTGTTATTTAAAGTCTACTTCTGTTTGCAATCAACTTAGGAGCAATTGAACTTTCTGTGAGTGGCACAGTATTCCTTACAAAATTTATTAATACAAGTAGGTTAATTTCAGAGAAACTGAATCATAGTGATTGCTTTAGTAATCACAAGAGTGTGAATTTGGTAATTATTTATCAAATGCTTTTTATCAGGATCAAAAATGTTTCCCAAGATTGGAATGCTTTTCCTCCATTTGAATTTCTTGTATGGTAGTACCTTGTTTAGAATTTGATGTGCATTACAAAACTGGAGTGGATTTTCAGCCTTTAATACAGAATCACAGAATGTTGCGTGTTGGAAGGGATCAAACCTGCAGTTGGAAAATCTGTATCAATTTTTCCCTTTCTTATGAGTATGTGAACACTGGTGTACACCTCCCATGAGTACAATAATCATACTGGATACTCTGGAAATGGTGTGAATTCTCTCAGTCTCCTGTTCACCTTGTTACATTCTGTATCAATAATTAGATACTCCCTTACACAAAGGTGATAACCTATTTTTATTCTCTTGCATTTACCAACAACAAGGATGCAGAGTCCTTCTTTATACTAATAATTTTGCCTAAATTATCTAATTCATGGCAAAATACTTATCAAAGAGAGCAAGAGAAGGGCATGGCAGAATTCTTTATTGCTTAGCAGTTGATTTCACTGACACCTGAAATAAAAGACCATGTTTGACTTCAGAGTTCTACCGTAAGTTATTCAAGGTAATTTCTAAATAATGACATTTTTAGAAGACTAAAACAGTCAGTACTGACCTTTCAAATTACTTGGTAATTTCACTCTAGCTCAAAATCTAGTATCTTTTTGCTATTTATACAAAAAGGGAAGAAGATTTTTTTTCTGATTAATTTTTAAGAATGTGACAAGTAGTGTCCCTCAAGGGTCTGTATTGTACCAGTGTCATTTAATATCTTCATTAATGACATAGATGAAGGGATCATCGCACCCTCAGCAAATTTGCAGATGACATAAAGCTGAGTGGTGCAGTTGACACACCTAAAGGATGGGATGCCATCCAGAGGCACCTGGACAAGCTCAGGAAGTGGGCCTGTGGGAATATAATGAGGTTTAACAAGGCCAAGTGCAAGGTGCTGCACCTGGGTTGGGACAACAATACCAACACAGGCTGGGGATGAACAGGTTGAGAGCAGCCCTGCCGAGGAAGACTTGGGAGTGCTCAGGGGATGAGAGTCTGGACATGATCTGTCAGTGTGTGCTCATAGCCCAGAA
>WEKY01048341.1:206-16707 GCA_013390045.1 Picathartes gymnocephalus | reverse complement strand
TATAAAACATAAATTATATACAACATATAAAATTATATTTAATTTTGCTTATGAAAGAATAATTTTTGTCAAAAATATATGTTCATACCCATGATAATGCTAAAGATTACTACCATGGATTGTAGCTGTGCAGATACTCTACGTTTTGCAGGGAGGGAAGAGTCTGTTGGACTAGTCTGAGGAGAAATCATCTGCATTAGCCAACTTTATTAAAAATTCCCTGATTTCAGGTATTTGCAGATATTAGAGGTATTCCTCAGTGATTTGCAAAGTCTCAGTGCATTTCTAAACATGACAATTTACAGATCTTTCAACTGCTCCATTTCAGCACTTCAGCAGGAAAGACTGTTTCAGATATAATATAAACATTTTCTTGAAATGTTTAAATTTCTATTTTTTTCCATTTATTTTTGAACAATGAACTGTACAAAATAAATTCCCATAGAGTAAAAGTATGTTGTAATTGCTACAGAAAAATTGCTTTGTTGATTGTATATCCATGCATGATAAGATATGCATAAGAAGAAGTCTGGTACCGAAGTATAAATAATACTTATCTTTAAGCCAGCATCTGTCATCTGCTTCAGCAGACAGTGTTTTCTTTCATTCCTACATAAAAAGAGCTGAGAGATTTATGGAGCAGCTTTGTTTGTGCTCTGTGATGCCTAATCAATTTTTATTAAATTCTAAATTAAAACTTGGCTTTCTTCATAGTCTTATTTTTTTTTTTCTACAAGTAGACATATCTGATGTATCGAGCAGGAGAAAGGCTCATGACAGACACAGAATTTATGTGAAGGTGGGAGGACTTCAGTCCTGAACTCCTGAACACTTTGTTTGCAGAGGGGCTACTCTCAGTCATTTTTTAGAAGCTACATTGGTATTTCTGTGACATTCATGAATATAGCAGAACAACCTTTAAGCTATTAATATCTGGACTCCCTGGTTGGTCTAATTTTTATTGATCTTTGCATGAAATCTGTAAAGGAATTTTATTTTTATTAATTTGCAGATGGTATGAATGGTTCTGTTAATCAAACTGTGTTTAAAGTTGGCTTTCATCTTTATGGCAATTTAAAACATTAGTTAATTCATATTATGCACTGAGATATGTAAATAAGGAGTGTTATCTCCATTTTACAGATGAAGAAATTAAGGTAGAAGTGCAAAGTTAGTTAGTCAGGGTCGCATCTCTTGAAAGAGGCAGACTATAGGCTACAGGAGTGTTCCAGTCCTTGGCTCAAATCATATCTCTAATTATCTTAATAAAGAATAGACACTTTTCATATACACAAATTTTATTTTCAAAGTTTAGTTACATGAAATAAATTACTCATCTAAGACAAAAAAACATGTCTTAAAATTTGGTAGATTGCTAGTTTGTTCCAATACTTTGTCATTCTTGCTGATGCTAAATTGAGGTTGTTTATCTTCACTGTATAGTTCTTGCTGTGCCATTCATGTAAAATTGACGACCTCTTTATGATCTGTTACTTTCTCCCTTTGAAGGTACTTACACATGCCAATTAAAACATGTTTTCCCTTCTTTTTGAAGAAGTCTAGGATTTAGTCTGTAACTTCCAAGTAAGGTTTATGTCTCGATGCTTCTAAAACAAGAAGACAAAATGGTACTTCTGCTTTCCTCTTTTTTTATAGAGCCACATCATGTCTTGTCCTGGATTGTAGATGAGAGCTTGTATTGTATTGCAATTGAATTGCTTGAAATTGTATTGCAATTTCATGATTGAAGCCTTTCAGTAACAGGTTTTGGGAATATATTCTTGTTTTTCCTGTTTAGCAATTAATGGGAAAGAACTGTAGAGGAACAACCTTCTTAGTATACTCAAAGGGTTCTTAATAGATAATAAAAAATTTTGCCTGTTTGTTGTCTTCAAGGAAGTTTGAAAAATCGAAACGTAAAAGAAATATTTTTGTTTACCTTAACACCCCTGCTTTCAGATAGGTTGGCTTGTGTCTTCTACACAGTCTCTGGTATGTACCAGTCTGTCTTTGAGATTGTTGTCCTCACTCTTCTGAGTAGTTTCATGCTGATGACAAGGAGTGCTGAAAAGCAAACCTCTCAATCCCCGAAGCTCCTTTAAAAGACTCCTTTCAGTTTATGTATGTTCCTTTTAAGAAATACAGCAGAAATACAGAGTTCATAGTAATGTGAATTAATATGGCTGAATGCATAAATTTCCTTTGGGCTTTTTTAGGGAATCTGGGAAAATAATTTTGGTGATAACTCTTAGGAAAGCAGAATACAGCCTTCAGAGTTTTTGTAGCTCAGCTCCTAATCAAAGAGATGTCAGTTCTTTTTTTGGTGTCCTTTTGCCTTTTTATCCACTCAAAACACTACGTGTTATCTATTCTGAACATATTGGTTCTGTGTCCAGTGCAGCAGCAGCAGCAACACGAAAAAAAAAGCATGGAGCTGAGAAACTGGAAGGACTTAGAAAGGAAGACAAATAAAGAGAAGTGTCACTGAAAATTTAAAATGAAAACAGGATGTAGAAGAGGGCTTTCATGATGCAGTGCAACTGTCTTTGTAGCTGCCCAGCTTTATGCTGTATTGCTGTTCGCCAGTGTTCCTTTTTTCTTTTTTTCATGAACATAACATAGATCTAGTAAGTTTATGTCTATTTCATGTGGAGTGAGTTTAGACTAGACGAACTGAGTTTTTGGAGCCACTGCCAAATGAGGTGGTGATGATGGCTAGAGAGGTTTGGAGTTTGGGAATACTTCTGACTGGAACACAGCACATACTGCATCATGCCTTTGACCACGATGCTTTAGACATCCTGCCAAGTGTTTCTAACAAGATAGTGCTGTTACTGCATTTTAATTTTCCTGTTGTATAGAGTACATTTCCTTTTTTGTTTTAAAAACTCAGCTTTCCATGGCTTTTGTAACTCTGTGAACAGTTCTGACTATTTGATATGTTGGCAAAGTATGGGGAAATTTCATGCAGATTACTCCTTGTTATATGATGTTATGCACTCCATAGAGTTTTGGTGGTGTGGTCAGCTTGAGTCCCTAAAATATGCTAAAGACATAAATAGAATTTTATTGTTTGATATTAGCAAAAAACCAACCAACCAAACAAAACCCCCCAAAACACCAAACAAAACAAAGGTCTCATTACTTATATCATTTAAATGAGCAAGAGGACAATTATCAGTATGAGAGCCATAGGATATGTAAGGATGTACCTTAACAACAGTTAGAGCAAGATTTTCTAAGAAAAACCGTTTAGTCTTCTCCTTTGTATAGGGGGAAATGGAGCCTTCTTTTTCATAAAATGTAAAACCTCTAAAATTTAGTGACTGTTATTGAAATCTCAAGAAGTATACTATTTTAACCTACAAACTATTCATACATTTATAGGTTGAAATTTTAAATCTTCAACAAAAGTACAATTATGTTATTTTTATATTTGGAAATCGTCCTATAAACCACTGTTGGGTCTATGCTATAAGTTCTCAAGTTATAAAATCTAAGGTAATACCTTTCAGTAATGTTAAAAAGGGTATAATACACTTTAGCCCAATAATTATTTTCATCGTTTAGTCTTTTCCTTTTTTTGGTTTTTAATGCTGTTCTCTAATAGATCTAGTAACTGGGTTCTCCATTTGAACAATAAAGTTTCCCCTGCCTGAATGATGTTGCTGTCCTCTATCCTATCCATGTAATCATTTTGTGGTATGTAATGATTGTGCAAGATCTTGCAGTCATCACAGGTACCTTTGAGAAGATAAGATTATATTAACTGTGGATGTCTGTAGTTGCAGAGGTTTGTTATACTCAGCTTAAGGTATTTCTGAGATACTGAACATCTGAAATGCTGAGTATTTTTAATTTCACTGCTAAGCCTTTGTCACTGTTCACCTTAGAGGCAACTGCATATCTGTGGTGGGTAATGTGATTTCTAGTGGTATAAAACAATAGCAAAGTTTTCAATACCTTTTCTTGTAGGAATTTTTTAACTGCTGTGGTGTTTGCCCAGTGGCATACCATATCAGCATGCAGTACCACCACTCTTGTATCGTTAATCTGGTTATCCACCTCATAAAATGTTTTGTCGGCTAGTAAGAATAGCAGGGTCAGTGCTGTGTGATGTGGTTTTGGCAACACTTCCGTTGTTTATTCATGCTCATACTTTCTGTAAAAGGTATCTGTTAACCCTGAAAGAAATATGCTAACCAGTAAGTGAAAATTTACTTCTTGTGGCTTGGCTATCTTAGTTACTATTGTGAATAACCTTCTTATGTTTGTGTTTGCAAGAATGGTTTTCCACTCAAAGGGTTACTGAGTTATCTTCTCAGCCTGTACACCTTCTGTCTTCCTCCCTAACAACATGGCTTTGACAGGTCAGTTCATTGCTGGGCCATCATAGCAGCAGAAAAACTGTTCACCGCAAGTGATTTCCTGCTGGTGACTAAATGTTGTTGCAGAACTGGAGATTAGGAATTGAAAAGAAAAGTTAAGGACCAGGAGCTCTCTCTTGAGCAAAGCATTTATCTGAATACCCTTGCTGTTTCTGTTTATCTGCTGCTTTTCTGGGTGGGATTTTATTTTTTTTTTCCTTCTTCTGGTAAAAGAGTGAAGAATAGGTGAATAGGTACCGAGTTCCAAAGCACTGACTCATGGGAGCACAATGAAGCATTAGGATACAGCCATTTCCTACCTTTGTTTGAAATCAACCGAATGGCTCTGGCGGATGCGGCCCTCGGCTGCACGGCTTGGTGGAAGGAAATGCTTTTCATCTTTATGGAGTATGGAAAGTTGCTCAGTAATACTTTGTGCATCGCATGTGGCAAGCGTGTAAAAGGCTTTGCTGTGTGTTGCTGTGTACCTCATATCCACCTGTGGCTCTGAGGTTATTGACTTCAGGAAAAATATTTGCCAAGTAGTTAGAAAAGTGTGGCAGGGGAGATGAGATAATGAATGCTAAGAGCAGTGTCGACTTGCACTCTTTCTGAGGCTGTTTTACAGGTGTGAGTAAAACAACGCCAACCCCTCTTTGAATCTGAGAAACATTGTAACAACAAGATGAAACTGAGCAGAGAAAAAAAGTATTTTCTTGCCTGAAGTGATGCTAGGGATTCAATGTTTGCTCTGAAAATAGGCTGTATGACTTCATGTTCCTATTTTTCTGCTCTGAGCACTTAACTCCACTTAAAGTGGTGTGACATAATATCAAACAAGACAGTGCATTTGCGTGTATAAGAGTAAATGCCTTAAAACCCCCTCAATTTTCAGGGTAGGTAACTCAATGAAGGACTAAAACGAACAATGGAAATACTAAAAGAAAAACAATGACATCCGAAAGCTTAGGTGGTTGTTGTGTATTTATCTTTAGCCTTGAAATTCATTGAGGCTCTTTCCAATATTTTTTTCTGGGGTCTGTTATAAATGACTCTTGTGACCTTTCATTTAACAACACTAGACATAATTTTTCAAATTCTTATTTTTTTGTTGTTTTTAAACCATGTTTAATTTGTTGGTTTAGTGATTTCAATTACATCTCAGAGGCAACTTGTTTATTGGTGACCTATCATTCTTTTCTTAACTAATGCCTTATTGGCATGTGTAGTTGGTGTTAGCGAACATATTTAAAAAAAAGGCAAAAAAGTATAATCTTGGAAATTCTCCAGACAAGGGTTAGGAAACAACGCATGGACAAATGTTCCTGCTTGGAACAAAATAGAAAAGGGTCCCTGGTTCATGTATTTGTCTGTATGTGTTTCTAGTTTTTGTTAAGCCAAAATTAAACACAGTAGAGTTCACTGTTTGCTAATCACCATGTGTTTACTTTCTCTTCCAAAACCAAAGTTGCCAACCAATACATTTCCTACCCAGTGCTATGAATCTGTCCAAATAAACATGGGAAGTAGTAAAACAATGACACTATATGAAAATACATACTCATTCACTAAAGAGAGTCCAAAAATTTTTGTGAGGTTTAGCAGGAACAGAGAAATGTGCATCATATGGGCTCTCCAGCACATGAAAAAATGATAACATAACATGAATCTTGTTCTCAAGAAAAACACCCTGTGATTTGCAGAGGTAAACATTGATTATTTTACATCATCCTCCCTCTGTATTCCCTCTGAGGTTGTGCATTTTGTGTTTCTTGTGGTTTTATTTTAATGACAAAGGTGAGTGTCTTGCAGAGAGTAAATGATCAATTCTAACTACTGTCTCAATCACTAAAGGTTACCAACATGTCCTTCAAAGCGAATTGTAAAAGGACTTCTGTCACAGATCACAGAGGCAACAGCAGAAACATTAGGTGCAGAATCAGAACCATAGAATCATCACGGAATATGCTGAGTTGACAGGGACACACAGCAGTCTCTGAGTTCTGTTGGTACATAGGAAAACCCCAAGAATCACACCTTCCTCCCTGAGAAGCCTGAGAGCACTTTCCAAACACTTGAATGCTCTCAGGCTGGCGCTGTGACCATATCCCTGGGGAGCCTGTTCCAGTGCCCAATCACTCTTTGGCTGAGAAGCTTTTTCTAACATCCAACCTAAACCTCTCTTCACACAGCTTTGTGTTTTTTCCTTCAGTCCTGTCACCATTCACAAGAGAGAAGAGATCAGTGCCTGTGCCTCTGCTTCCCGTTAGAAGGAAGCTACCAACTGCAATGAGGTCCCCTCAGTCTCCTGTTCTCCAGCCTGACAAATCAAGTGGCCTCACATGGCTTCCCCTCCAGACCCTTCGCTGTCTTTGTGGCCCTTCTTTGGATGTTCTCTAGTAGTTTAATTTCTTTCTCAGACTGTGGCACCCAAAACTGGTGCCCCCAGCACTGGAGGTGAGGCCGCCCCAGCCCAGAGAAGAGCGGGACAATCCCCTCCCTTGCCCTGCTGGCAATGCTGTGCCTGATGCCCCCCAGGGCAAGGCTGGCCCTCCTGGCTGTCAGGGCACTGCTGGTTCATGTTCAGCTTTCCATTGACTAGGACAGAATCACGGAATCCCAGAATCAATTATGTCGGAAAAGACCTTTGAGATCATAGAGTCCAGCCTATGATCGAACAGCACCATGTCAGCTAAGCAATGGCACTAAGTGCCGCATCCAGTCTTTTCTTAAAGACCTTAAGGAGCAGTGACTCCATCACCTCCCTGGGAAGCCCATTCCAATGCCCAGTCACTCTTACTGTGAATATTTCGTTTATAATGTCCAGTCCTGGTGCAGCTTTAGGCTGTGTCCTCTTGTCCTGTTTCTGGTTGTCTGTAAGAAGAGACAGATCCTCACCTGGCTACAGTCTCCTTTCAGGGAGTTGTAGTCTCCTCTGAACCTCCTCCTCTCCAGGCCAAGATACCCCAGCTCCAACAACCACTCCTCATAGTACTTGTGCTCCAGACCCTGCCCCACCATTGCTGCCACTTCCAGACATGCTCCAGCATCTCAACATCCTTCCTAAATTGGGGGGCCCAGCACTGGACACAGCACTCAAGGTGTGGCCTCACCAGTGCCGAGTACAGAGGGACAATCCCTGCCCTGGTCCTGCTGGCCACATTACTGCAGATACAGGCCAGGATGTCACTGGCCTTCTTGGCCACCTGGGCACAGCTGGCTCATGTTCAGCTGCTGTCAATCACTATCCACAGCTCCGTTTCCGCAGTGCTGCTTTCCAGCCTCTCCTTCCCCAGTCTATATACACAACCATAGTTGCCCTGTCCCAGATGCAGAATCCAACACTTACCTTCTTTAAGCTTCATGGTGTTGGTGATTGCACAGATCTGTATTTTGTCAAGATCTCTCTGCAGGACCCTTCTACTCTCAAAGGAGTCCAATTTAGTGTCATTGGCAAAATAAAGTAGTATACTTTTGAGTCCTTAGGTAATGTTTTTTGCTTGTATGCCCAGCTAACGTTGGGTGAAACAGTCTTCTATGAAGTGTGGCAGAAAAGAAGCTGTACCATACAGCTGTCCGTCTTTTCCCACCAGTTAAATTCAATTAATTCACAACATATTTGGGCTGTGGCAAAATTTATGATGATGTCAGCAGATGAGTCAAATGAGTCCAATGAGTCAAAAGTAGCTTCTAACCATCAATTTTGCCTGTCACTGAGCTGGAGAATGGGAGAGGACTTTTTTCAATACCTCATGCTGTGTTACACGTACTGGTGGAAAATAAAGAACTATGCAAAATTCATGGAAGCAGACCATGACACGCAGTGTAACAAACTCAGTTCCTCAAGAACATACTGAAACATTTTAGATCTCATCCAAAGGAAGAGCCTTTCAAGAGTTCATCCCAGTGTGTATAAAACTTAACGGAGACCCATAGTTTGAAGGCCCTCTTTTCTTGAGATGCAGTCCAGAAATGGTATTCTACCCGGGGGATACTCCTTGGTTGCTCTTGGCAGCAAGTCAAACCACTGCCTCTTTCCACCAGCAAACCACCTACTTGTTTTCTGTAGATCTGGTTTTTGAATGCCATCCAATGTGTGATACATTTAAGAGTTCATGGTTAAATCTCACGACTTGCCACGCAAGGTGACAACCTGGAACTGTTTGATGCTGCACTGTAACAACTACATAATTCCCACAGTTCGTCTGTGGATTTTCTTTTGAAGTGCAGCTACAATTACCATTTCTGTTGATATTTCCTTTGTTTTTAAAATTTTTTTGGTGGTGTTTATGAACTTGAATGCTAAGAAAAAAACTCTTTCTGTTGCAGTTGGGAGCACATCCTTTACTGTGAGGCACAACTGTCGTGTTAGTCTGCAGCCATGAAACCTGAAATAGAAACAGCAAGAGATATGAGTTTCTTACAGCACTCTGTGACTGGGAGACTCTGGCTTTAAAGTTGAGAAATTTTCCCTGGGATGCCTAGGAGTCAGCCAGATCACAGTTAAGCACAAAGGGCAGCAGAAACATTTGCCCAAGCCAAGCTTAGGGCCTCTCTTCCTTCTCCTAGATGATACATTCCTCAGAAAGTGGATTCTGGGGGGCTGAGATTGAATAATCATATGTATACACAAAATGAAACTTGCTGAATATTATTTTTATTGCTTGGATAATTTAGAAAATAAGGTAAATATCATCTGGAAAGCACTAGGCTTTGTCACATGGTCAAGGATCTTTCATTGCTTGTAAGAAAATTTTAAGTCATTAAAAAAGGTTGTTGTTTATTTGTTTTTACCACATCAAGGAACATTTACATGTGGAAAAATTAGGAATGTGATATTTCTATCTCTCCTGAAGAAGCTATATGGATAGAAAATATCTGCAAGGATTTGAGGGCAGCAAAAGCATGAAGAGAGTGCACCTGTGATTCCTCTTGAATGTTTAATAAGAATTTTAAAATATTTTTATTCATATTTTTAAATCACAGTTTTCTATTACATGAAGTAAAATTCTGGGGCCAAGAAAAATGTGAACAAAATCTTGATGACATTTGATAAAAACAATGCTCAAAGCTCTTCCTTAGCCACCCTATTTCCCCTGAATTTGAAAAATCTCTAGAAGTGATGATTGGGATCAAAATTTAATCACACTGGGCACTGTGCAAAACCAACACTGGCAATTTATCTGCCCCAAGGAGTTTATGGACTATTTCAGGGCTTGATGCCAGGAGAGGTCGTAGCAAGTAGTGAGAACAAGGAAGAGGTAGTAGTTGTGGGAACTTGTGACTATCCTGTCTTGCTAGATAAACACTCTGCTCAGTGTCAGCATCATTCAGTGAGGTTAAGATGCAAACAAAAACATTGGTGCTTTTAGTAATCGTGGCTAGTCATCTGTCTTGTGACAGGCCTGGTGAATTTATGAGATAGAGCTACTGTCAGCTCTATTTCTCAGATTTTGTTATAGTCACTTTTGGGCAGGAGGTTTTGGGACTTAGCTTATTAACTCCTTGTTTATGGTTTGGTTTTTGATATATCTACTACAGAGGAGAAGTGCTGACATACATCTTTAGAACTTTTATTTCCAAAAGAAGAATATTTTCACAAAACACAGTGGTTGGGAGTTTTCTTCTTCCCTTGCATTTCTGATAAGAAATACTTTCCCCATGTGAAGATTTCAGTTAGTGGGAGTCAACTAATATGTAAGCATACAGTGTATCTGAAACAGATAAACCAATTTTCTGGGTACAGGATGCTGCGTTCTTTAGTTGTTTTCACTAACTCCCCTTTTCTTTGGCTCATTTGGGGAAAGAGGCAGACTGCTGACAGATCATGAGCCAGCTCAGGAAGGCATTCTCTCTACAGGGCATCCTGAAGCACGTTCTCAGAGCTCATAGAAACGGAATGCCCGCTTTATTGCCCTGGGCAGGCAGGAGTGGCTTGTTATAAGAGGACCCCTTAAAGAAAGGTCAGAAATTCTGTGTGGAAGCATATAAGATGCTACAACAGAGCTGTGCTACGACCACAGGAATGTCACCGTATCAGATAGGATCCAGTAGTCCAGGTCCACGTACTTAGCTCTTGGTGTAGCACTCCACGTTTGATAGCAGCTGGTGGAATGTGCAACAAAAACATTAATTGAGAGTTGGAGAATAACCTGCCCATAGGGGAAGTTGCTTTCTCAGCTCAGGCAATTAGTGGTTTTCTTTTGCCTTTGAGCAGGAGTTTGCATACTTTCTCTTTAGTGAGTAAGCAGTTTAGTTTGCTGAGTAAGAGCTTTCATGTGGCTGTGGGAAACTTTGTAACCATGTTGTGCTCCTACTTTCAGAGCTGCACTGTGCTGGTCATACGTACAGTTAAAATGGAAAAGGGCAAGCTGAGAAAGCTTAAAGCAGAAAGGCAAGATGCATTTTAGTGAGACATCAACAGTAAAATCTGTATGATTTACCTTTTGTTTTGGAGTTCCTTTTAACCATTTAGGAAAAAATGTGCTTCATATTATTGATGTAGTGATTTTAGTCTAGTCTATGATATAGACATTCTAATCCTTGGGATTGTGATACAATACATGGGACCAATGCCTTCCTTACATAACTCTCTTCTCATCAAAGGTCTCACTGAAATATGTATCTCCAACACACCTAATTCCACAAACTTATTATAGTTTGGCAAAGGGGGTGTTATGTCGCTCTTTTGGGTAAACATAAACAGGGCTAAATACCTCATGAATATGAAGATTTTAATGAGATTTAGACTAAATATTCATTTTTTTCTTTTTTTTTTTTAATTTAGACTCCTAGCCTGTTTACACTCTATTTTATGATGTGCTTCTTACTTTTACTACTTGAACCTTCGAATCTCTGTTGACAGTCATCAACTGGCCTTTGAATTCCACAGCTGCAGTCTAGTTACTGGACCTGAATTTTCAGATTGATTGTCAGTTACATTAAAATTTATAGCTGCCCCATTATTATTGCAAGATCATGTAGAAAATACATTTTTTCTTTGTCTACATAATTAAAGAGGTAATATTTGTTGAGTGGTTTTGGGGGACAATGGCAAATGCAGAGTTAAACAAATGACCAGTTTATGTTGAACTGAACATTCAGTGTTGCTGGATCCTTAATCTCTAAACAGATGGTTTACCACAGTCCCATTGTAGTTCAGAAGTACCTCTTGCATGAGAAAATGCAGTCATGCAGAAACAGTACAAACACTATTGACTTTCCCCACTACTTGCTGCTGCTCCTTTTCCCTCTCTTCCTTTTTTTTTTTTTTTTATTTTAAACAGAATGCAATGTTAGTTTAACTTTCATGCCCATTAAGTGTTTCGGCCTTTTTACCTAGGATGTCTGCTTTCCTTCTAAATTAAATTAGTGTGATGGATATGAGGAACTCAAAGGCCTTCAGTATGAACTGATTATGAACTCACTTGCAAATTTGACTGTTTTTTTTATTATCAGAGGACACTTCCTTTGCTTCACTTAACTTCTCAAATCATGGCATTTCAAATTCCTGAAGTCCTGTAGTTCTATATTTTGTGAACAAGAGAGAGGAGAAAATACAGATATTTTAGCTCCTGCTTTTGGTAACCCATTTTTGCTCTATGCAGAAAAAGAAACAGGTCTCATTACTCAAAGTTGAATACCTGCCAGATTGTAAAGTATTCCTTTTCTTATGAGGAAGATTAAGTTCACATTTTATGCAAGTTCCCTACCATGCAGCTTTGTCTCTTGTCATACGTCACATAATTACTGCATTTCACCGCCAACAATGATTCTTAAGTTAAAACCAGCTATAAACCTCTCATTAGTAAAAATAAGACAATGAAAGTGGGATGTACACCTTCAAAAAGAGAACCTACTGTTAAGGGAGTTAATCTATTCATTGCACAATACATAAAAAATAAATAATTTTCACTTAGGGCTGTTCTTTCACATGCAATCAAAATAGTTTGTGATAACATATCTGCTGCCAAAGGCTTTATGAACACAAAGTGTTTTGCAGATGGGGTTGATCTTCCTTCTATACTGTGTTGAAATAAGGTGGTTTTTTTTCAGTCACAACTGTTGACCAGATTTTGGTGCTTGTATTACGGAGAGTGGAGAGCTCCTCCATACAGAAATGTGTTACAGGGGGCTCCACACCACCTATTTACAACCTCAGCCAGGATAAAAAATGTTTTCTGGACAAGGAAAAGCCCCTGGTCAGAACACATTTTCTCTAAAAAGTTTTGTCCTATACTGTAACTAGAGCACAGAGGCAGATATTGGCACTGAGAATGGTTGTTAGCAAGTGTGACATTATTTTGTGCCAGGCAGAGACTTGGTGCGTCTTCTGGTATTGCCTCCTATGTAAAAAACATATTCTCTTCCAATCCAGTTCCACCAAGCCAAAAGACGAAAAACTAGGAAACTAGATGTTTTTTTCTTATTGTCAAAGCTTTCCAGAATTAGGAGGGAAGCCTGAAAAAAATTCATTGTTCCATGTTCCAGTGGGAATTTAATTCAAAATGAAAATACAGCTAAGACATCCTCCATGTCATGTCAACATTTTAAATGGCATTTTCCTGTAGAAGGCCTACTGTGGGATCACTGGCATCTGTCTTTGGTACCAGCATCTAGTGGGCTGCTATACCCATTGATGAACTTGCAATTTTAAAAGGAAAAACAGAGAAGAAGGCAGAAAAGGGAGAGAGGCTGAAAGGGAGGAAGAAAGAGGTTGCGGATCCAATACAATGAAGCACGATGTGAGGACTTAACTGTGTTCAAAAGTAGTGCACTATCACATATCATAAAGCTTATGACATCCATATTCTGCTTATGGGATCACCGCACAAGATACATCTCCAGGAAGTATTTTATCTTGCCTTTGGAATTCATTCAAAATTTGTGTTTAGTGTATGCAAAGTGAAGGAAGGTCAGCTAAGTGTCTTGGTGTCCTGGCACAGTAGTGTCACCAGCAAAAAAAAAAGTGATGAATAGAATAGAAATATGTTCAAGTGAGATTTTCAAAACTGACTGTTGATTTCAACAGTAAAACTATGGGAATGCAGCCATGTCAGTGAAAAATGCTTTTCAGAGCCCTGCTCTTGTACCAGAAGATGGGTAGGCTAAATACACCTGAAAATTTGGGAAATAGGTTTTCTGAGTAAAACGACCCAACACTGTGCAGGTGCTTTGCAGGATTTTCATACATAATTTATAATGGAAGCACACAAACAAACAATTTGCAGGTTATTTTTTCAAAACTTTTTGGCACTAGAGATCCCTTGTTACATATAAAACCCCTGCATTTCAAAGTCAAGATTAGTGGACAAATAACGTCCTGATGTTGAAGTAGCATACTGAAAGTTAGCCATGCCAAATTCCTCCCCTGCCTTCCCTGAACAGTTGAAAAATCTATTGAACAAGATTTTTTCCACATAGTATCAAATAAGATCGGACTACAGCAAAACAAATTTCTAAGAAACCTGAAATTGTATAATATTAATTATAGCAATGATGAAAGATTCTAAATAAATTAGTTCTTCCAGAAGCTATCCATGAGAAATTACAGTGGGAGCCAAACCACAAGCACTTTTTGCCTCTTTGAAACACTTAGATGGAATGCTTTCCCAAACAGGGATGTGCTTGAGGGGAAAAGAAGAAAAGTAATCTTGTCAACCAGAATAAGTAGAATTCAAAATTACTTTTGGAGCTTTCCCTTTCCTATTGAGAGAAAACAATAGGAGGGGAAATGTTTCTAAACTAAAATTCAGTAAAATACACTTGCCATTGCAGGGTCCTCTCACAGTTGCAGAGTAGGAATAGTCTCTGAAGCTCCCTAATTTTATTTTTCCAGGTGGTGTGACTTGCTAATTCTACAAGAACTCTTTGTTAATAAGAGTGCACATTAAGTTGACTCTTTCAGGTGTGTGTGATATATATCCTAGAGTTATGAAGCACTTTACAGAGAGAAATATCAAATAAAGCCAACTACATTGCACTAATGTCTTTTCTCCAAGCTCTTTGTGCTTAATTACTATAACCAGTAGCAAGTACAAATATCACTTCAGTGCAATAGGTCACCTCAGGTCCAATTAGCCTACAACTTGCACAGAAATCACATAGTCAAATTGCTTGGTCACCAGTTAAGAGGCTCACTGCTTTTCCAGGAAGTTTAAATCTCCAAATGTTACATAAGCCAGCATCAACTTGCCTGCTAACTGTGGGCACTTATATTTGGGATTCATCAAAATCTGGGAAGCAGTTATTTCTTACACCATATTTATGAATAATGACAAGACGCTGCCAGCTGGTGTGTGTAAAGTTGTCTAGACCAATCTAAGAACAGTATGTTTTTGCATCTTTTCTTATGGCAGCTTTGAGGGCCAAGGAGGCAGACTGGATAATTTTACAGTGACTGCTAAATGACCTCAAACTCTAGTAGAAATAATGCCTGCAAACACTACAGCTTTGGAGGCTGTGACAGAAATAATAATAATAAAAAAGTAAATTGGAAGGGCATCTTATGCTTCAGTACTAATGTTGTCTTAAAGAAAAAGGAAGTTCTCTACCTATGTCTAATATTTCGTAATTTTTTAATGTGGAAATTTTGAATTATCATCACAATTACATTGGTGCTGATCATTCTTTGAAATAGGATAATGAGTTAAGGTTTGGAGATGTGACATAGTGGGGTAGACAATTATACCTGCAGTGCATTCTGCAGTGTTCCCTAGTGAAAGACTGCAAGAAGGAATTTATTAAGTTTGTTTCTCTTTTTAAAGCACATTTACTGACATCTTTTCACATGCATTTCTTTTCTATCTTGTGTACATATTGAATTCTAGATAGCTGTACAGTTCTGTGATATAATGTGAGCGGGCTTTTTCCCCTGTACTTTTTTTTACTAGAAGGGAGTACTCCTACAAACATCCAACATTCAACCTGTGTTTATTAAGGATGAAAACCCTAACCAAAAATGCTGAATTGTGAAAGGGACAACGTGTGGCAATTTAGAAAAGAAAGGAAAAACGTAAGGTAAGGGAGATATGGGATGAAGAAAACTTTTATGAAAGAGAAAAATTTTGTAACAGAGAAAGGAAGAGGAGAAAGGCAAAGGAACTGTAAAGAAAGTGTGTTTTATTTTGAGAGACCTAATTTTTTCCATGAGGCATAAATGTTTTGACATAGACACGAACTCCATCTCTAGATGGGAAGATACCATGATTACCACAAATTGAAGTTTTAAATTCTTCTTAATAAAAATTGCCTACAACTTTATTGGGAATATCCTTGTCTTTATGCATAATAAATACTCAATTTATGCTGAAAAAATAATTTATAGCTTAGCTTTGTAGGCAGAAATATTTGATAATGATTATACATACCACTCATGAATCTGTAAATAACATACAGCCAGTTCCCCTGAGTGTTCCCTTGAACAGCCATATATACCGTTATTTTAAAAAAGATTACCATATGTGGGTAAAAACACTAAGAGTGGCACGGGCACAGTTCATGCTAATATTTTGTCACTTTGATGACTTACCTCTCTCTCTTTAATTTTTTTATTTTACTGTGTGTTCATGTCTAACAGGTGCACTTTTAAAGAAATTTGAGTTCAGCCATGTGTAATAAAAAGATATAATTCTACTGACCTGCTAAAAAAGAGAGGCAAAGATAGAATAAAGATCTCTTAAAAGAGAAGTAAATTTCAAAATGTCTGTTAAAGTTTCCATTTCTTGCCTCAGTGTGCCACCATATTGTAGAAAAGTGAGTGAGTTTATTTATTATTTTGTTTTACACCTGGATACGATGAGTTGCTGTGGGGAAGACTGTGACTCTTCAGAGGCATCTAGACAAACTGTGACTCATTAGACATTCCTGAAGCGTGGTGAAATGGAAAAGTCAATGGAGTGCTGTAATATCTGGGTATAAATTACAGTTTAAGGACAGTTAAGCGTCTATTGTTGATGGATTAACATTATGTGGTATGCTTTCCATTTAATTAACTAGATGATGCCACTCCAAGTATAGTGGTGTCTGTAGAGAAATGAATCCCATATCAATACGTCTGTTTAGAGCTCTCAAGCCAAAAGCACAGCTTACTCAGCAAAGAGAAATTGCATTTCTGTTTGGAAAAGAATGGACGT
>WEKY01048320.1:25182-36386 GCA_013390045.1 Picathartes gymnocephalus | reverse complement strand
GGGCGGAATCGGCGGCGCGGCCCCGGGGGGGGAGCACAGGGGGGTGAGCCCCGACCTCGCCCTGTCCCGGCACCGCTGCGCATCCCCGGGGCCGCCCCCCGCGCTCTCTCCAGCCGCTCCGTCCCGGGACTCCGCGGATTCCCCTCCCGCATCCCGCGGGGCCGCCCCGCGCTCCGGCCGCTCCGTCCCGGGACTCCGCGGATTCCCCTCCCGCATCCCGCGGGGCCGCCCCGCGCCCCAGCCCCGCGGCCGCGCAGCGAAGCGCTCCAGAAACGCAACAGTTTGTCCCGCGGGGACGCGACCCCCGGGAATGTCCCGCGGGGGAACTCACCGCTCCGGGCTCCGCGGGACACGAGCTGCCGCCGGGGCGCCGCTCACATCTTTCCAACTCTTTTAATTCCCCTTCTCCGGCCGGAGCCGGTGCCCAGCGCCCACCTCCTGGGCCATACTGGGGCGGTACTGGCGGCACTGGGCTCCCAGAACTTCCCGGCTGCTCCGCACTTTGATTTGAAGCGCGGGCGGCCGTGCCGGCGATGCGCAAAGAACGCGACTGGCTGCGAGAGACTTTATTTTGTTTATTTCTGCTCTTCCTTCCCCTCCCTCTCTCAGTTTAGCCCAGGGACTCCCGCAGCATTGGTTAATCCTCGAGGAGGGATAACTGCTGAGTTCTTTAGCGAGCTCTCCGCTGCCACGGATACTTCCTAGAGCTCCAGCAGCTCTGTGAGGGATGTGCAGCTACGAGATGTGAAGGTATTTAGGAAAAAAAAAAAAAAAAAAGTAGCGGTTTCCAAGTCAAGCAGATTCCTGCAGGGAAGTGAAGCCGGGGTTTAGGACTGGAGCTACATTTATAAAAAATAAACCTATCGATGTTGATCTTGGTTATAAATTCAGGGAACATTCAGCCCCAGGTTTGTTCTGACGGCAGCTGCTCTCTGGTTTGGGTTTAATTTGTACAAGGAAGGGTTTTAGCAGTTGGGAGAGGGGGGAGGCTGCAAGCAGCGGGGCAGGAGCCCGGCTGTGGCCTTTGGAGGGTGTCACAGCCGCGTCCGGGGTGGGCAGCGGGACAGCGACCCTGGGCAAGGCTGCCCCGTGCACAGGACAGCACCTCGGAGCTGCCTCTGCTCAGGGGAGCCCCACGGGGTTGTTTCTGCTGTGTTCACCCACGGACAAGCTCAGCCGCTGCTTAAACCCCTGGGGAACAGCTGCCCAGTTGTGCTGCAGGTGGTGAAAGTTGGGGGTAGCCCTAGAAAAGGCAGCACAAGTCTGGTCCTGCTCCCCAGTGTCCCGAGGCAGCCCCAGCACGGGGACAGGCATGGAGCTGCCTCAGCTCAGGGCGTGGGGAAGGGGTTCTGTGCCTGCTTTGGGGCTGGGAGGGCGGCCCTGAGGTCTGGGACCCAGCAGGAATCATCCAAGGGGGTCTTAGGAGGTCCCGTTGGTAACTGAGGGATGCGGGCTTTAATTGCTTTACGTCCTGAGTGCATGGGTTGGGCCATTCAGTTTCTATAAATGCCTGGAAAACTGTGGGAAACGCACATTTTAAAAAATGCTCCTGACTGGAAAAGATAAAACATCTCCGTGGGCTCTGTGAAGCCAGCAGGGATGAAATCAGGAGGCAGAAGCAGGCAGAGCCGGGTGCTCCAGGCCCCAGCCCTGCGGGTTCTGCCCAGCCCAACACCTCCCCACAAACCCGGGAACGTTCTGCTGGAAAACAGCAGGGAACTCGCTCCCATTTACAGCTACTCCCTTTTGCATGGAACCTGAGGTGGTGTCTTCTTGAGACAAATCGGTGCCCACAAAATATTTATTAAGCAGATTCCTCCAGAGCCACGTGATGTTCCCGAGGCTGCAGGGGATGCTCTCCCCAAAACCTTCCCCCCGTTTTTATTCCACCCTCAAGAAGAGCTGAAAGGCTTGGAAATTAATTGCGCCCCTCTCCCTCCTGCCACCAATCCACTCTTTAAACATCTCAGAACATCCCGTACTTCTCACGCGCAGTGCTCGGTGCTCCTCGGAGAGGAAAGGTCGGTTCTGCTGCAGCCTTTTAAACGCACCGTGCCGGGGGTGAAAGGCTTTAGTGGGAAGTGCCAGGGATGGAAGAGGACATTGGCTGAGGCGCTGCCCCTTCCTGGAGGACCCGTCTGCGCGCAGGGGCCGCGGTGCCCCCGCTCGGAGCGCTCCCGGCAGCGGGGCCGCGGGGTGGGAGGTCACTCACTCGTGGTGCGACCGCGGGTTCAAGCGAGAATGCGGCAGCAGCTCCCAGCAGGGAGCAGGGCGGCCAAAGGCGCAGCCCGGGCGGGCTGTCAGGCGTGCGGGACTGCGGCGCTGCCCCCCGGCTCCCGGGCATTCCGGGAGAAAGCACAGGCGACAGGGAATGTTTGCCTCCAGGCCTGTTCGCCGGTGCCAAAGTGCTGCGACCTGCTGATGGAGACAGGTGGAATGAGGCAGGCGAACGCCAGCGCTCGGGAAAAATAAACAGCAGCCGGAAGAATATCGAATTTAAATGTTGCTAGCGGAGGACTCCACCGGCAGGCTCTGCTGGAAATTATCCGAGACACCACGGCACAGAAATGCTTCCTTTTCACGAGGCAAATGGTCTAATCAAGATGTATGTGCATGACAATGCGCTCGCAGGGAGAGAAAGTCGGAGTTATCTGCTTCAATTACGGCACTTCCCGTGTCCCTGTCCTGGCAAAGGATGAGAATAATAAATATAAACCAGTTTTTTCCCGACCTGTTACTGAGTTGGGTAACTCAGCTCCCATTGAGCCGCACGTGACGTATGAAAAAGAGAAGTTACCAGGTAAAATATTGTGAATATTCCTGAGGAATGAAATAGGAAATGAAATAGGAAATGAAATATTAAATATTATATGAAACGCTGGCTTGCAGCCAGCAGCATCTTAATATCCAACAGGACACAGGGTTGTGCCCATGAGGGAGAATCGATTGTGAGCTCTTGGCATGAGAATGGGAATTGGAGAAGGGTTTTGGGAAGTTTATATCCAAGCATCAATCATGGACTCACAGACTGCTTTGGCTTGGGAGCGACCTTCAGGATCCTCCAGTTCCAAGCGCATGGACAGGCAGGGACGCCTTCCCCTGGATCCCACCTGGGCCCATTAAAACGCTGGCACTGGCTGGAGAAATCCTTCCTTTCCCTGCTCCTGCCCCCTGCTCTTCATGCCAGCAGAGGATCCCAGCAGGGCTGGGGCTTCCCGGGGCTCAGACACCTCATCCCTGCCCACCATGGGGGAAACGGTGGCTCAGGGGGCACGTTGGGCAGGCAGATCCCCCAGCTGGATCCCACTGCTCCCAAGGCTGTTTCCTTCCACTCAGGTCACGTATCGTTATCCAGAAATGATGGAGAGGGCTGGAATTCCTGTTTGAGCAGCTTCGTGAAGAAATGAACTTTGGCTGAACACAAACAGCCCATAAAGCGGGAAATGAGGTAAGAACAGATGCAGGCCTTGCTTTCTTTTGAGGTAAAATGAGGGATCCCAGGTGTCAGCACCTCAGAGACCTGCCCAGGTATGGTTTGAACTCACTAAATTATGGATTTTATTTGGTCTGCTTTCTTGTGGGTGGAATTATAACCACAGTCTGGTTTTCTGCTGTGTTTCTAGCAAGCACAGTCTGTGTTTTGCTGCTTGGATTTACTTCACAATCAGGTGCTCAGTTTTCATAAGGCTCAGATTTTTATCTGCCGGACTTCTAGAAATTATGTGTGATGGAGGTAAGAGCTCATTTATTATTTATTGCTTTTATTGTAGTGTAATCGCTGTGAAATTTAAACATGAAATAAACTAGGAAAAGAAGTCCTTTTTTCTCAGTGTATCAGCACAGAAGTGGAGCTGGACAGGCTGACATCACAAACCCAAAAGAGCAAGAATTTGGGGGCTGTTTCCACGAATTCATTAGTGCATCCTGATTATTAGCAGTGCCAGCAGGTGTTTGTGACCTGCAGTGCTCCCTCCCAGTGATCTGCTGAAAAGCAACACTGCAAATACACTTCACTTGTTTATTTATTTCCGAAGTGATAGATTTATCTCCTAATTTTGCTCTTGTTTCCCAGCCTTTTATAGGACTCTTGGACAGTTTATAGACAGCAGCTGACACTTGTAAAATTCACCTGGAGCCATTCAGCAGTTTAAAACACCTCGATGCAATTTATCCAGAGCTCTTCATGCACAAAAAAAAAAAAAATAAAGGCAAAAATTGATTGGAGTGGCCGAGGAACTCTTCTGTCCTGTCTTTAAAAAGCGGATATAAAGCTGTCAGCTTTTACAGCTCCCTCACACTGCTTCAGTTAAACGGGAGATTCCTTTCCCAGCCTGGAGTCCTGATGCTCCTGGAGCCAGGTGAGTGCAGGGATGGGGTGTGAGGCAGCTTCTGCAGCTCCAGCTTCATCAGCAGCACCTTCAGCATCATCAGCACCTGCATCTGCATCCCTTCCTGGGGAAGGTACCGACCCCTCACCTCTGCTGGGTGTTAATTTTGCTAATAAATTCAAATTAGCAATATAATATATATAGGAAAGGGAAAAAAATCTGATTTGGCAGTGCCGGGCTGCCCTGTCAGGGCTCTGTCCAGCCCAGGTTCAGATGATCCAGGCAGGAGGGCTTTGGTGGCTTCCCAAGGCAGGCTCCAGCACAGATTCCTCAAGTTATTTGGGTTTTTTAGCATCTTAAAACTTTTTTTTTTTTTAATGGAATACTCAAAAGGATGAAAAGTATGATTTGCAAGGTGTCCTTTATTTGTCCCTTGGAGCAAAGGAGGCTCGGGGGGGACCTTGTGGCTCTGCACAAGTCCCTGCCAGGAGGGGCAGCCAGGGGGGAATTTGGGATTTTCTCCCAGGGAACAGGGACAGGAGGAGAGGGAACGGCCTCAGGCTGGGCCAGGGCAGGCTCAGCTGGGACAGCAGCAGGAATTTCCCCATGGAAAGGGTGCTCAGGCCTTGGCAGTGCCCAGGGAGGGCTGGAGTGCCCATCCCTGGAGGTGCCCAAGGAATTCCTGGAGGCACTGGGTGACCCTGGAGATCTTCTCCAACCTGAAGGATTCTCTCCCTCAAATCTGGTATTTCCAAACTACCCTAAATATTCGGCAAGGCCAGTAATTCTGTGTTTGTTTCCCTGGAAGCTGAGAGCTCCCGGACTCAGCCGCTGCAGCTCCTGTAAATCCAGGGAAAGCCTGGAATCCCGGGCTGACCCCATCTCTCGCAGTGATGTCAGGTCTGGTCACCTGCAGCAAGCTCCCCCTCCCCGAGCATTCCCCACCCCTCAGGGGGGAGCAGGGAGTGATCCTTTACTCCCTCACGCCGCATTTCCCCCAGCATTACGTGTTCCCAGGCCATTTTCCTGTATGGATACGCCAGGAATTGTGTGCGATATTCCCGAACGGTTCCAGCAGTGGGAGCATTCCAGCATTAACCACCTCTCACCTCGCCCGTTTCCCTGCTTCTCCTCACCTACTGCAGCACGAGGAGCATCTGATTTCCCGTCTAGGTGCCGTATAATCCCCTGTTACACACAGCAGCGCGCTCCCTCTTAATGCTCGGATCCCGGGAGCTGCCTTTTCCACAGCTTTGGGATGGCTCCAGTGAGTCCCTATAAACTCTGAGCCCACCACACCCGATCCCTGCAACAAAACAGCCTGGGGGCTTCACCAAACCCTCTCTGGATGTGACAATATTCACTTCGAACAGGTGAGTTTTGGACAATGTGCAACAACCCTTGCGGAGTTTTTCCCAGCGATTCATTATTCCTACTGATGCAATTTTATCCCTATTTTCTACAGCAGCTCTCCGCCGTTTGGTGCTGCACCCCGTGCCCCGACGGCCCTGGCCGGTGGGATTTGCTGCTCAGGGAATTCCTCGTGGCTTTTGGATCCCAGCACAAACCAGAGGAGCTGCTGAGTGCCCGAGGTTGGACGGATGAGGTCCCAGCTGAGAAGGAACAACCCTTCAATGCAAAGTTTAAATTACTGTGTTTATTCGTTTAAGAGGACTCTGCATTTTCCCGAGGCTGGCACCCAGGAATGCCAGCCCAGGAGCCGCTAGCCCAGCTGGGACCCACCAGGGGGGCTCAGGAGGGACCTTCTTGCCCTCTAAAGCTGCCTGCAAGGAGGGGCTGGGTGGGGTTTGGTCTCTTCTCCCAAGACAGGACAAGAGGGAACGGCCTCAAGCTGTACCAGGGGAAGTTTAAACTGAACATTGGGAAAATTCCTTGTTGTCCGGCCCTGGCACAGGTGGGAGTCCCCACCCCTGGAGGGGCTTAAAATCCATGTGGATGTGGCACTTGGGGACATGGCAGTGCTGGGAACGTTGGGCTCCGTGACCTTGCAGAGCTTTTCTAACCCAACCAGTTCCGGGGTTCTGTGACTCTCTGTGTCCCCGGCTGCGCAGCACCCACAGGACCCCACCCCAAAAACCCCCACCCCCGGGGCTGGAGGGGTCGATTGGGTCAGAAATAACCAGGTTTGGGTTCCTTCAGCCCCAGGCTGTGCCAGCTGCTGCTCATTGCTGCACCAGGAACAGCAGGGTTTGCCCAGGTGGGGACAATTATCCCAGCCAGGATTTATTGGGGAGCTCCTGCCTGGCTGAGAATTTTTGGGATTGCCCCCAGTAGGGGCTGCTGTTGGTGGGGGTTGTTCCCTGGAGTATGGGAGGAGCTGTGAGGGCAGAGAGGATCCAGGGCTGCTGGCTCAGGAAGAGTTTCCCTGTCCTAGGGGGTGTCTGGGGACCTGCTGGGCTCCTCCTGGTGAGTGAAACTCTGGAGCTTCAACCTTGGATGTTTTAAAGCCACCAAAACCTCTCAGCTGTGTCCTGTGTGCAGGGCTTTCTGATTTTGGGTTTTATTTGAGGGATGATAACTGGGCAGGATGGTTTTGTCACTCACATTCCCTCCCTGGAGCTGCTGGGAGCTCAAGCATTCCCTCGGGGGAGCAGCCTGAACTTCTGGGTGCCCAGAGGTGGCAGAGACCCCTTTTTTGGGAGCACCTGCAGGTTCGTGCCCCAGGTGAGGGGGGCAGCTTGATGTGAGTGTCTGAGAGCATGAGAAGTCTCTTTAATTTGGATTTAATTTGAACAATGAGACCTTGTGTAAGTTCTTATTGCTGGCCGTGAGGAAAGCAGCCCGTGTGTGTAAAATAATGTGCCACATTTCAGTGAACTTGCTCTAAATTATTATTTTTGAGGCTGATATGAAGCTGGGAGGGGGCTCCTGGAAAGCCCAGGGAGGATTTTGGGGTGCCTGGGTTTGTCCGGCAAAGCCAACCCTCCCAAAAATGGGGTAAAACCCTCCCTGTGCACTTAAAAGTTGCCAAAATCCAGAAGTTCAATGTGAATTAACGCAGAAAAAAAGGTCCGGGAAGCAGAGAAATCAGGAAGAAAATTGCTGCTACTTTTTTTTTTTCCCTCTTAAATGCTTAAAAAGAAGAGGTGGAGGAGTTTCTTCCCCAGGCTGGTTTGTGGGGTGCCCTGCCTGGAGCAGTGGGAAGGGCATCCCACAGCAGTGCCCCGCAGGGTTTGCCCCGGGCTGTGCCCACAAATCCACCCTGGGGTCTGCACTTCCAGCTGGAATCCCTCGGGGATGCAGACTTAGGGCTGTAATTCCATGCTGGTGAGGCCAAAGTCAAGAACTCTCTTTTCTGGGCTTGGTGAGAAAGCCGAAGTGCCCACTGTGGGTGTTTGCTGACAGCAGCTGGGACGCTCCAGCCTTGGCTGAGCTCTGAGCAAAGGCTGCTGCAGATCCCTTGGGAAAGAGGGGAAAAGGAGCTGCTTCCACTCAGGAATTGGCAGCAGTGGGGTAAAATAAATCACCAGGCTGAGATGAAATGATTTGGTACAGAAATCAACCGCACCGACTTAAAGTAGCATTAGAAATGGCATTAAATTCAAAATAAGATTTTCCTATAGCTCTTAAAATCGGGTAAATATAAAAATAAAATTAGCAGAGGGAGAAGTCATGTCCTGAAATCCTGGAAATCTGCGTGTCCTTGGGCCAGAGCTGGAGGGAAATGGGTCCCTCCCTTGCACTCAGGAGCATCACCTGGGAGTGAGCAGCTCTGATTGTTCCTCCTGTGGGGTGATGTTTAAAATCCCTGCAGTGTTTAAAAATGGTATTGTGGGCACTGAGGTGAGATCCACACTGTGGAGGAGGTGCACGACCAGTGTGGGGGGAAAAATACTGGATTTATTTTACTGAGAAGGTAATGAAAGGAGGGAAAATGATGTTTGTTTTCTGTGGGATTGGAAGCAGGCACTGGCACAGGCTCCCTTTAGCACCTCACACACGTGTTGATGGCAACGCCCTGAATTATTTGGTGTCTGAAACGAGCTGGAAGTCACTGCAGAGGAATTGTCTGCACTTCCAGGAGCTCCACGTGATTTTCTTTTGAAAAATCAGTTTAGGGCTTGACTGGATGTGCCTGACCCGGGTTGTTTGGGGAGCTGATTGCCATCCCCCAGCCACAGGGCTCCCGGATCTCCTGCGGGTGTCCCAGCAGGTCCTGCTGGGGCAGGGAAAGGATGAAAATATTGGGGTTTCCAGGCTCCTTCTGTCTCCTTGTGCCGCCGGAGCGAGCCAGGGGCGTCGCTATCGGGGGTGATATCAGGGATTGTGTTATCAGGGATGGTACAGGTGATGTTATCAGGGATGATATCGGTGATGTTATCAGCAGTGTTATCGATGATTTTACTAGGGATGATGTTATCAGGGATGGTATTGGTGATGTTATAACCGATGTTATCGGTGGTTTATTGATGATGATATTGGTGATGTTATCAGGGATGATATCGGTGATGTTATCAGCAGTGTTATCGACGATTTTACTAGGGATGATGTTATCGGGGTGTTATCGGGGATGATGTTGGTGATGTTATAACCGATGTTATCATCGATGTTACCGGTGGTTTATCGATGATGCTATTGGCGATGTTATCAGGGATGATATTGGTGATGATATCGGCGGTGTTATTGATGATATCGGAGTGTTATCAGGGATGATATTGGTGATGATATCGGCGGTGTTATTGATGATATCGGAGTGTTATCAGGGATGATATTGGTGATGATATCGGCGGTGTTATTGATGATATCGGAGTGTTATCAGGGATGATATTGGTGATGATATCGGCGGTGTTATCGAGGAGTTATCAGGATTATGTTATCAGGGATGATATTGGCGATGATATCGGTGATGTTATCAGCGGGGTTATCGATGATGTTATAAGGGATGATATTGCTGATGTTATCAGTGGGGTTATCAGGGATGATATCGGTGACGTTATTAGGGATGATATCGGTCATGTTATCAGGGGTGTTATCAGCGATGTTGTCAGGCATGTTATGGGCGATGTTATCAGGGATTATGGTATCAGGGATGATATTGGTGATATCATCGATGTTATCGGAGATGGTATTGATGATGTTATCAGGGATGATACTGGTGATGTTACAATCGATGCTATCATCGATGTTATCGGTGGTTTATCGATGATGTTGTTGGCGATGTTATCAGGGATGATATCGATGATATTATTAGGGATGGTGTTATCAGGGATGATATTGGTGATATTATCATCGATGTTATCAGGGAAGATTCTGGTGATGTTATCAGGGATGTTATCGGCGGTGTTATTGATGGTGTTATCAGTGATGATATCTATGATGTTATCGGCGGTGCTATTGATGATATCAGCGCTGTTATCAGGGATGCTGCTATCGGGGCTGTTATCAGCGCTGCTATCAGGCTTTGCAGCCCTGCCATCTACCGGCTGCTTCCCTGAAAGCTCCCAGCTCTGCAGGTCCTCAGAGAAAGCGTTTAAACTTTACCAGAGGGGCGATTTAGATCAGGTGAGAGGAGGAAATCCTTCCCTGGGAGTGGGGGGAGGGGCTGGACTGGAATTCCCGGATTTGCTGTGGCTGCCCCTGGATCCCTGGCAGTGCCCAAGGCCAGGCTGGACACTGGGACAGTGGGAGGGGTCCCTGCCATGGCAAAGGGGAACAGGATGGGATTTAAGGTCGCTTCCCGGCCAGCCCAGTCTGGGATGGTTCACCTGAGCCCCGGCTGCTGCTCCCAGCCCGGCTGCAGCTCTGTCTCTCCCCGGTCCCTCCCAGCACGGGTCCCAGTTGTTCCCCTGGGTTATTCTGAAGCCTGTGAGGACAGAGGGCTCCCCCAGAGCTGCTGGCACCTCGATCCCCAGGCAGGGGACAATAATCCCCGCAGTGGGAGGGACACGCAGCTCGGGAGGTCATTCCTGCAGCCTGCCGCGGCCCCTTTTCCTGACCAGGATTGCTATTTCTGCAGTGCCTGGGAATACCAACAGTCCCTGTGCTGGTTACTGGTTTTACTGGGATGTGCTGGACTCGGTGGATGTCCTTCAAGAGCAAAGATCCCACCAGGCTGGGATGGGATTGATGGAAAAGGGGATTATTAAAGGCTCTGTGGGAGCCCCTGCATGCTCTGCCCTGGTGCTCCATGCCCTCCTTGAGCATTTGCTTGGCTGCACCCCCTGCTTTTAATCCCAGGGCTCCAAGGAGAGCCAGCCCAGCTCACCCAAGGCCTTGCTGAAGGAGGAAGCGATAATTCTTTATTTAAAGGAGATTACAGCTTGCTGATGTACAGGACTGTGCCTCTTGATTGGATCACGGGCTCTGGGAAGGCTCAATGGCAACGGGAGACTTGTGCTGCTCGGGCTGGGGGTGGCCCTGGGGCTCAGGGGGACCTTGGGGTGGCTCTGCTCAAATTCAGGTTGGCAGGGAGGAAGCAGAGCTGGGTCTGTGTGTGGCAGCAGGGGAGGGGCTGAACCTGCATCTGCCCCTGGGCTGTGGAGCCTCAGAATCCCAAAATCCCCGAGGCTGGAAAAGCCCTCCCAGCCCAGGGAATCCCAGCTGTGCCCTGTCCCCACCTTGTCCCTGAGTGCCACCTCCAGCAATTCCTGGGACACCTCCAGGGATGGGCACTGCAAACCTCCCTGGGCACTGCCAAGGCCTGAGCACCCTTTCCATGGGGAAATTCCTGCTGCTGTCCCAGCTGAGCCTGCCCTGGCCCAGCCTGAGGCCGTTCCCTCTCCTCCTGTCCCTGTTCCCTGGGAGAAAATCCCAAATTCCCCCCTGGCTGCCCCTCCTGGCAGGGAGTTGTGCAGAGCCACCAGGTCCCCCCTGAGCCTCCTTTGCTCCAGGCTGAGCCCCTTTCCCAGCTCCCTC